>QKQZ01046159.1:0-15328 GCA_003595255.1 Solenopsis fugax | reverse complement strand
TATATATCGCTTCATGAGGGCGAAGATGACAACTTTGATGACGGCAGCTAAGGCCGTGCCGTACGGTCGATTTGCGCACTATGTGCACCGGAATAACGGGCTGCAATGGACTGATAATTATTTCGATGCCAAGGGTTCATCGTGTATAATTGAGAACGTGAGTAAACACTTAAGTGACTTTAATTCAATTTTCTCCCCGTACACCCGCTGTATATTATCACGTGGCAAAGGTCTCGCCGCTGCGGCTCTCGACGGCGGTTTTACGTAGGCATATGCTAAAAGATCGCTGATTCTAATCTCGGACGCAAATCAAGTACGCGTAACGCGATATATTGCGCGAATAGATTTAATTGGTCGGTCGTAGTAATCGTGACAAAATTATTATGTGCGTAATAATCACCTAGCGTGATTAAAATAATTGAAGAATTAAAATTGAAATTGACTGTCACGCATCTCTTTCCGCCAAGTTTTCTCACTGAGAGAAATCGTTTGGTAGTGTAGTGATCAAATGAATTTTATAGTTATTGGTACTAAAAACTTTGTTACATTTAACAAAAAAAAACCAAAAACTTTTTACAATTTGTTGTATGAAAATAATTATTTGATTAAGATTACAAATTGTTTGGTCAAAACAGCTATACATTTAGTAACTATCATTATAAAATTTATTTGAGTACTAATCAACCAAACTTTGGTTGAATTTTACAAAACTTTTCTCTCAGTGCTTCTTCTACATGGATCGACGATAGCGACGATAGATTTGTCGGAGAAGTTTATAAACGTACACTGAAAAAAAGTCTGGTTAAAACTAACAAATGTATAGTGAAATATACATTTAGTATCAATTAAATATTTTGTCAATATAACGAAAAATAATTTTATTTTACTAAATGTTTAGTAAGTATTATCAAATCTGGTATAAGTTACTAAATATTTAGAAAAGTAAAATTATTTATGGTTACATTGACCAAATATTTAATTGATACTATTTCACTATACATTTGATAATTATAACCAGTCTTTTTTTTCACTGTACTCGATAATATCATTTTTAAGACTTCCCGGCTTCATTCACCGTTTGTCGAGTCGTTGTCATAATGGAGTGTCATTATGAGTTAGGGACATTGTCAGAAGGAAATAAAGTTGCGCTTTTTACGCGCGTTCCTTGCTCACGGTTTTGAATGGAAGGAATTTAAGGCCCTTTGTCTCGATAACGACAAGGCGCGCGCGCGCGAGAATATCCACATCGTTTGCGGGCTGTCCCGCATAATTGCAGTTGCAGCAATTCACCTCTGTTGTGTGCATTCAGGTCGGGTCATAGGCGACAACGCGCGCGGGGCAGTATGCGGATGTGGACTAAGAGGTGGAGGGCGACAACGTAGAGATACGGCGCAACGGTATAGATACGAGGTAACGGGAGGAAATTGGAGGCTGGACACCGGTTGACCGGTCAGTGCCGCCGCGTAGCACTACTGAGAGAGAGAATGATCCCTCCCTCAAGTGTATCGCTCGATACTAATTGGTTCTACGTTACGGCTGACGTATTAAGGAAATTAAAGTTCTCGAGATATATCAACGCTCGAGTGGTTCGCCCAGTTTCGCCCAAGTGCCACTTCATCCGCAGCTTGTCGCTTGTCTAGTCAAACGAGATACGGACCGCCCCTTTTCTCTCGGTAAAGGATAATTTCACGTACAGGAATAGTTTCGCCAACTCCCGCATCCTTGATGGCCGCGATATGCCGCGCGACTCGCGATTAATCACGAATGGATTTATCGCCCAATTGATTTCTTTGGACGTGCGCGAGACGTGTCAGCGCGCATTTTCCTGGCTCACCGCGCGCCAGAGCAAAAGTAACGACTACTAAGCCACCACAGATAGTTCCAATCTGGCGGGTACCGTTAAACGCTGCGGCATTCGCCGCCCGACACGTCGCGGCGTGTGCATACTGCGCCATAAACAAAACAACGAGTGAGCTCCTTTCGCAGGTAGCTGCCTGCCTGCCTGCCTGCTCGACAGTCTTGTATCTGTGACAAGAAAGTGGGACGCGTGAAATATGCGTCTGGTTACGGCAGGCGCCAAAATAACACGTAACACCTCGCGCAAGCAACAGCGGAACGCGGCGACGGTGCATTCACCGTGAATGCAACGCGTGTAAGCCGCGCGACCGATATGAACAGAGAGACCCGCGCATAAATGGATCTGCTTGTCGCCGCGACAAATGCATAAGAACCTTCGAGACTGACATCCACCTTCGTTCCACGGACGTTTACGCGAGGTCTATATTCCTAGTAGACGGAATCTGAATTCCGTAACGTGCGAAGCAAAAATTACCATTTCGCTGCAAAGGCAGAGCGTGGCTATATCTATTTGAAATCTGAACGTTCAATAATGTATCAATCTTATCAAACGGCACGATCGAAATGATTGCCGACCTCGCGCGTGACCGCTACTTTATGCACGACGTGAAAATATTCCCTCTTAATCGCTTAGCTCAAGCGGCTTTAAGGCATCCCGCTAATTAAGCCCGACAAGACCGCGATGCGGAATGCACGAGCGGTATTGTGTCATGCGAAATCTCCTTGCGCACACGACGCACGTCGCCGTATACGTGTGCACATATTTATTCGCATTGGTAACGCACATATGACGCGTCGTGACCAAATTTCGTGTAAGTGTAACGAAGCGATTTCAATGGACATCGACGCGAGCACCTTCCCCGGTTCAGCCGCTTGAAATTTTTGCTCCAACACTGCACGTGCATGTCAAGATTGTTAATATCAATGCGTCTCTCGCCTCTCGAGTTCTTCTTCTCTTCTATTCCTCCCGATATATGTCACCGGTCGGCAATTTATGTAGGCTACTTATGCGAAGACCTCAGGCTGGGTAGGTTTCTGGGTAGGTCAATGAATAGGACTATTGCTTACACACCGCAGTCTACATATCAACTCTGACCGCGTTCTTTACGACGTGCGGTTTGTGGTTAATTAATATTTTTACTGCGCGGTTGCTGTACTGCTGCCATCATTTAGGTCTGTAGAACACAAATGCTTCAGTACAAAGTAACAGTTCTGATATACGAATTGGAATGCTGCCTTATCGTTCACGTGTGCGTGATTCCACTTGCAGTTACATAGCTTTTATTGTTATTGGATTCAGGGGAGAAATAAATTTTCCGTTCACGGACAGTTGCGTATCTGATTATACCTAACAAGTTTCGTAATAATCAATAGGGGAGAGTTGCCGAATTGCGCATCACTTAAATTAGTTTTTTGTTTCCCACTCTGTACTGATTTGTGACACGCAAATGAACATTGATAATTGTAGTTTGATATTTTAGGTACCTATTATTACAATGTTTAATCTTTTAATTTTGGCAACCGGTTAGATCTCCTATATCGTATCACTTTTGAAAAATTATCGAATTAAAATAATGAAAAATAGAGGGAATTATTAACTATTACTTATTTTATTAATAGTATAATAGTTAGTCGAAAAAAGGATCAAGTATTAATAATCAATAAATAACAACTAATAAAAAGATAAAGATGTCGAAATAAATCTTGAATTAATTTTTGTAATTGACATTTTTATTCATATCAATTATCAGTTTTACTGTTATCACCTATCAATCTTACATTGATATCATTTATTGTAATAAAATTTGTGGTAGTACGATTTAGGAAATTTAATAAAAATATCGGCTTAGTCTTTATAATAATTGTAAATATATATATATGTACAATAAAATATAAAATATTTTATAATATAATAAACTTTCTTCTATAAAAATATAAAAATATAGTAAAATTACATCATTATATTATCAACAACGTATAAATTGATTAAAAATTAATGTTATCTGAGTTTTGTAAAATTGTTATCATTTATCATATTTCTCATATTTTTTTCATTAACTTTTGTCACTAAATATTCATTGTCATTAAATATTCAATATTCATTCAATTTTTTATATTAAGTAAAATATAAAATAAGATACATGAGAAAAAAAGTTGTTAACTAGACTAAAATTTTCAACTTGATTAAATTTCTTCAAGTATACGGTAAGAACAATTTTATTGTAGTATCTAAAAATTTAGCTAGATACAAATCAGAAAATAATTTTATGTTAAACTATCAAAATAATTATGTAAAATGTTTAAGCATAATGATATAATTGAAAAAAATTTTGACATTCTAGTAATCATCTTAAATATAAATTTTTTAATGGTTCAACGTAATTTTCAGATCTGTATTTTAGCAAAATTGTTCTTTTGGGTATTTATGTATTTAAGTTAAATACATAAATGCTTAAATTAAAGTTCAAGTATTTTATGTATTTGAATTAAATACATAAATACTTGAATTGAAAAAATTTAATCAAGTTGAAAAATTTAATCAATTTAATAACTTTTTTTCTCACGATTTGAAAAAAAAAGTTATTAAATTGACTAAATTTGCGTAACCGTTACGCATTCAGCAATTCTCTTCTACTATTTTATATTACTACCATTTACAATCTTGACTGAAACATAATTTTACATTTCTGAGATTAAGTATGATAGGTTAGAACCTAAAAGGTCGATATTCATAGATTATTCAAGACTTGACTAATATGTATTAAGATGCTAATATGGTTTTGTGATTGGTTTATGGCATCTTAAAACAGTACTTTAGACGGTCTTAAATATAAGAACCGACTATGAAAACCGGCTTAAATGAATAAGTTAGTATTCTACAGTTTTGCATAATTTTTATCTTAAATAAGATGCCTTTTTTAAAATTCAAGAATTTCATGCATATGTAAATCGTGTTATTACAGTTTTAAATGTAGAAATCAGCCGTTACGCTACGCGTTAACGTAGACATCTGCCGATGCAATTGGAATACTTGAACATTACTCAAAGAGATGTACGACCGTTCGCAGATGCTGCGCCTGTCGCCGCATTTTTGTAAATGCCTTGGAATTCGGCCCGCGAAATCATACGTCGCGAAAACGGTGACGGTTATGTCCGGTCGACGGGGTCACTGGTTCGGTCACGGGAAAATCAAGGCTCGGACAATAAAACGTGAGGGAATTCAGGCGAATATTCGACAGGAACGTGACTCCTGAATAGGAGTTAGAGCGAACGACTGCACGTAGCTCATTTGACGGTCGCAGCAGGTGCATATTATACGCGCTTCGTCCGGATAGATCTCGCGCGAATTCATAAAGCAGCCCTTTGTACGGGCACTTTATGTGGCTCATGGTTTTTATGGAAATTTTACGCACCAGTGCTCGTCTTATGATTGGTCTGAGAACGGCAAAGATAAGAGACAGAAGAGAAAAGAGGAAGATAACGAGACTGACACGAGGCCGATGCCGCGCCCTGGCTCGAAATTTCTCACTTGAAATATCGTTATGTCTTGCCTGAAAATCCCTTACCCTCGTTTTAACAGTCTTGCCAGTCCGCCGGATAACGCGGTTTAATCCTTAATCGCGTTAAACAGACGATAGTGCCGGGGATTTTTCAACGTTCAATGAGTAATCGCTAAATGCGACTGGTGCTCGCTAATGGCTGAACGAGAGAGAGGAGGATGAGACACGTTTCAAGATTCCCCGCTCAGCTCCAAGAGAAGTAATCTGCTCTGCCGGTGTTAAACGCTCTTCAGGCTTGCGAATTTAATCGTACGTACTGCGACATAATTCGGCGCTTGTACATGAAGCAGATTCGGTTTTACTTGGAACAAGTTACCAAGACGTTCCACTAATTTTACGGCCAACCACCGATGTATACTTCCCTTGACAGTATTGAACTCCCGGAAGGAACAAAGCGTCTACTCGGTGCACTTTGACCGATAACGTGACTAGATAAGGCGCTTCCCAGGGATCACATGACGTTAATTATCTACAAACTACTTGCAAACTGCGATGACACAATACGCCGGTTCTGTGCGTGTTTCGCACGATCAATTTACGCCGAAATTCTGTGCGCGCGTAGTTTGCATGAAAAGATCGTTCGTAATCCGAGCGAGCAAATTAAAACGGTAAAGCACCGGCAAACAGCTATGTAATTACGAGTACGCATAACTAAAAGGACTCTAATCAACGTGCTAATAATGCGATTTTTAACGTCGTAAAACAACAAAGTGGTATTATCTCTATTAGCCGGAAAATCTAATTAAAACCGAGAATCACAGCGCCCATCGCGGGAAAGCCAGATAATCACGGGTTCGCGATTATCATGTGCGAAATCAATTATGCGCGTTTTATAATGTTGCGTTTTACGGAACCTCCCACCCACCACCGGCACCGTCTGCGGCGTGGCGAGCCGACGTCATATATCAAGCTGTGTAACAATGCGCTTGTCGCGGGGGCTCCTTTAATTTACTCGCGCCGCGATAGTAGACCGTATCGCGGTGGTGATGGTGGTGATGGTGGTGGTGGTGGTGGTGGTGGTGGTGGAACTGCTGCTGCTGCTGCTACTGCTGCTGTTACTGCTGCTGCGGGGCCAACTTCTTCCGCCTGACCGTCGATACAGAGGCACGGCGGCCGTCCGTCCAATATACGAGCCACTTACTGCCGGGCGCAACCACGTATGTGCATTCCTAGCCCTTCGCGCGCAGGGGAGATACAAGCCCCCACGGTGTCTTTAATATGCGACAGACAAGCTGACCTCGCCCTTTCCGCGGCGGTACTTGTTTCAGACTATTATCCAAGTACGTAGCTACGTGGCTACCTACTCTGCGCTTACTCCCAGAGAATTTATAATAACCGCGCTATGGAGTTACCGCGGAAGCGTGCCATACCGTTCGTCGCGCACGACCACGCCGTGACCATGCCACGCCACGCCACGCCACGCCACGCTGTGTGTACCACACGACGAGAGCGCGTCGTGTACCGGCCGTATAATAGATCGAGGCGCGACGGTCTGACGGTCAAGTTCCGTCTCTCTACTGTTCCCCTCGCGCGCCACTTACCTACGCGATGCTTTCGCGAAGCGCGCCAGCTTGGCGTCTCGTCGTGACCAGATAAAGAAAGCCTGCCCGAGCGAAGGATGTCCGCTTTATGACCGTGAAATAATAACTTCAATTAGTTAATAATTATCGGTGATATAACGTACCGCAGCACGTTATCCCGCCCCGAGGCTCCCTTCGGATAACTAGTGGTTTCATACGCATGTTAAACAGTAAAATCGCTAATGACAAACCGCGCGACCGTGCGGATAAAGTTGGCTGCTACATTGAAGCGTTGATAGTTTATGTAACGTGCCGTTAGGGATATCGAGTGGCGAATGAGGAAGTAAAGTTAGTTGGGATGATATTTAGGTTCTTGAAAGAACCAGCTCCGAAGACTGAAAGATGTCCAGGTGTGTCATCACCTGGGAAGAGAACCGTGACGTCGTACCAACCAATCACTCGTTGATACGCTAGTGATGGATTTTATACATGCTCTCCGCTGTCGTCCGAGCGGCCTTCCCTTCCGAGCATATGTCACTCGGCAAATAGCCACAGCGCCAAGTTGCTTGCCGCACTTTGTGCAATAAACCATGGCCTGCGTGTAATGCCTCTCTTATTCCGCGTCCATCACCTTCTCCTTCTGCCATCGTCGCTCCTCACGGTTCTCTCGGCTCGTCTACCTCCGCTCCGCCACGGTGTAACCACAGCGGCTGCGCCACGGCTCGCTGAATTCCCAGGAAGGTTTGTCGGGTAGCAATTGGATGTAGTTACGCATCGAATGACGATGCAGCCGATGTGCAGGGGGCCGGCGCTATCTCCTCGAACGTTCATCCCCGCGCCGCATTCCCGCGGAGGAAACTGGATCCAGGATGCGTTTCCCGGAAAGCATTGTCCGCAAAATGTACGCGGTCAGCAATCGGCTGAAACTACTCGCGAATCTGACCGCATCGCGCCGCTGCATTTCTGCGTCCTTCGTCATGTACGTGCACCACACGCGTATTACAGTCAAATCAGAGAGCCAGTTCGGCGGCACGATGCAATTGCATTGACATTCCATGATATTTGGTCGTTGCTTCGATTCGCTCCGTGAAATTCAAAGAGTAAATAGTGATACGTGATTGGGGAAGATTATTCCGTAAAGGGGACTGGCATGCTCCACGTGCGACAATTCAAAAAAAAAAGCATTGGACGTAAATTGGCGAGTCCGGAAGATTATTGCTGCAGTTTGATTTGAAGAATACTGATGCAAAAAATATCCCATATATTTTCTAAAACTTTCCCTGTTTCTATTTTATTTTGCGCAAAGTACATTTCAATTTCAAATAAAACATCATCGATGTTCATTATTGTCGACATTAGTCCGTCGACGAGCATTTTCTCGTGATTATCTCGTCGTCTCTATTGATCGAAGTCTATTGTCGAAAACGTCGATAAGACCGCGCGTATTTTCCATGCGAACGGTCGCACTCACGTTGTCCGGGCCTATCCCAATTTAACAATCCACCCTCGTACGCGTTGTTAACCCGACCACGCGTGCTCCGCCATTTCTTCCATTACCGACTCGCAGGACGGAAATTTATTCGTCCTCCTATCCCCGACCTAGCTCTCATGGGTCCGTTACCACTACGTACTCGGAATATGAGTAGCGCACATAGTCCGCGCCTTCTTAGCGGCGCGCGAGAGAAAGACCTGGAGAATTAATATTTCTCTCGGCAGTCATGCACGCCCTACCATCGCTCGTTTTCTAAGGCGGATTCCCGGGAAACTGCGAAAAGAATTTAAATTCGGGGTATCCCGCGCTCGGCTCGCGTACGACGGTAAGATGAGGACTATATGTCATATCGCAAAGTTCACCAGCGGTCGCGCAACGACGTCGCTTATTCCTTACTTTGATAAGACAGAGTTTGAATTTTTACGGGTTCGCGGAGTTGAATATTTTCTCTGCCGCAGACTGAATAGCAGTTTGCCTTACACACACACACACACACATATACGTGCGTAAAGAAACGAGAATTTTTATTCCACTTGCTTAACCCTAGATTATTGGTTATACGAGCGTAATAAGCAATCTTCCGATACTTTTTATAACAAGAGGAATGTTCCGAAAGTTACAATATATACGAAGTCAAGTACTTTATAGTTTTTTAGCACTGTATCTTTCCTAACGAAAAACTCGTTTTCTTGTTGCAGGATCGAGGAGCCTCAACGAGGATCGAACGTTTCAACACCGGTAAGTGATGCATAAGTATTTTAATACCAAATATGTCTAACTTTTCGCTCAAGAAAGGCGAGACTTTCCGTGGCGCGTAATGGCGCGACGGGCGCGGGTTAATGAGAATCGCTCTAGGTGCAGATAAGGTAACATTACTCGAGTTCACCCGAGCAAGTTTACGACTTGCTCTTTGTAATCCCGGGGTTTTACTCGATCCTAGATATTTGGGAATTTATTACCGGTACGCCTAACGATCATCTCTCACCGCAATAAAGACAAGTTGCGATCAAGATTTCTCAATCTGATATCTCGAGATACTACTTCGACTTTCTAATTAACGGTTTTACTTCGTTATTAATGAGTCAATAGAAAAGAACTCCTGACCATGGAAACGTACGCTTTAAATTACGATCAAAAGGAATTTTAGTCGCTCGAGCCGATTACTTGCTGAAATCGCTGTAAAAGGAGAGAAAACCGTACAACTCCTATATTCTTCTTGCGGTAAAATGCCCTGACACCCTGCTGCACAATTCCTTTCCATCGACTAAATCTGTCACTAGCTATTTTCTCGTCTGATGGTTTGTGCTATCTCTCCCATGCATTGGCTGTCGCTGAGATGCCGCACAGTCCACATTAAATTAATTCCGTTACATCTTTTTAATCGTAATTTCAGGAAAGAATAATAGTATCTGAAACTCGCTCGCGCGAACGATTGTGTGGGGGGGAGGGGGGAATTGAGGGACAGTATGGGCACACAACTATCGATTATATCGATAACAAGTTGAAAATGTTCGATTGCGCGGAACACAGAACGTTCATTAATAGAATTGTGCTATCGTACGTGAAACCGTGCTGTACTGTAATAATAGACGTCTCGTTAGAGCCTGCAAATTATCAATTCCTCGCATATCTTTGTACCGCGCCTAGATAAAGTGTAGGAGCGCGCTCGGGTCGTGCGCACATGCCACATCTCGCGTAGCTCTTGGTTTGTAATTGAAATACATAGATTACCTATTCCGCGCACGTACTAGAATCAAGCCAATTGACGCATAGAATATGTTCATAACAGTGCTGCTGCGTTACACAGGGCACAAGTAAGTTCAGCAGTGAAGCGCGGAAATGGATAACTCTACACACGCGTCTTGAAACCGAAAGCGCGAGAAATACGTATTCATTCATAGTTCTTGGATACTTTATGGAATCCGTACGTGTGAATTTTCCTTGGTTGAGGAAGGTGTGATATCCTCTTAAAAAGAGCGCGCATAAAAAGAGATGATACAAATTTATGTAGGATTCAAAGAGGAATGGAAAACAGAGTTCTAAACCTTTTGTCGAATTTGAGGACAATTCTTTATTACTTAATGAAGAGTCCGCTCAGTATTGAGGAAAAGATTAAAGAGCTATCGATGTGACGTATGATGAATTCAGTTGAGGTGTATCATTTATTAGCATCCGTAACTATTTCGATCATCTTGAGCTCGAGCCATCGTGGCGGAACGTCGGATACCGGTTTGAAAGTGTCGTTCGGGACGGTTATACGTTCGGCGTTACAGACGATTTCTCATACCTCCTCGGCGCATCTGTCTCCCTCCTATCTCGCAATGGTGCGAGATAGAAAGGATCGGAGGATATCGTACGCCAGCGGCAGGTCTGAATAAACGCTGGAATTTGATCTCATGTTTGCGTCCCGCGATAGAGAGCCGCGATCCCGAGGAGGGAAGGCAGTTAGTGGGAGCGCGCGATGGGCAGGAGAAAAGAAGAAGAAGAAGAAGGATAGAGAGAGAACGGGTTGACGATTCCCCGTCTTTGTTTGGCTACTGCGAGATATCTCGAGTGCCAGCGTAACGCGGTAGGACGGTACGTAATTAACGCCTCATGTAGATGCTATCGCTGTCGTGGACGGTACGCGAAGGTAGTCCGCGTGACGACCGGTAATGTACGGTCTTGCTGTGCTGTAATGGAATATTATTATCGGTCAACATCGAGACTCTCATCGGGGAGAGGGGGAGGGGGGAGGTTAGGGCTATCTAATGGTGCTCCGGTGGTGGATCCGCAAACGCGACGCGCTCGATGGTCCACGACGAAGCTCGTTTTTCGTCGCTTCGACGTCGTACAACTCGTCCGGCGCCGTTTTCATAATCCGCGGGTTATGCATCCGTCGGGACCGCGATGCAACGAGAGAGATATTTCTCGCTAAGTTGCGCGGGAAAGATGTACCGGTTTATCCCCGGTACTTTTACGGCCCGCGCTAACCGCGAGTCGCGAGCGAAATATGTGAAATTATCGAGCGAAATAAAAGGAAACGTAGAACCGCGCGAAGTTTATATGCGCCTTTAAACGCGGATAACGTGCGTTTTAGAGCGTGAGAAGTGTTGCGGGCGCGTTTTGTAACGAGTCACCGATACAACTCTCTTTCACTGTCTGCGTTTAATGGGCACTTAAAATATAGATAAGTGAATATAATTTTTAGGGGTATGCACAATCAAAATTAGAAATTTCAGAATCTCTCTATATGGCATGACAAAGTCAGTTTTATGAATTTTTCAAATGAAATCATGTAGAAGCAATTAAATGGGAAAATGCGCAATTAAAATATAAATATAATTGTTAACTTGTACGAAGAAAATTTGAAACAGACTTGATTTATGAGATAATATAAAAAGTGTTATATACACACACATACAATACCAATAAAAACTGCAGTAATGCGATCATAAAAAGTTCTTGTAAATTCTCATCAAAGTTACGCGATAACGTCACATAACGCCACATTAAAAGTTCGCGGCATAATATTTTTTATCTAAACGCGAACAGAATACGCTGTTACAAGCTAGAGTATCGTTACCCATTGACAATTCCCAGTCTACGATATCAAGACATTTTTATATAGAGATTTCGAGTTATATTTCTGAGTTCCTCTGAACTGTGCTTTTATCGTCGGAAACTTTTTCAAGGTAGAAAAATAGGATTTCGATATATAGATTCGAAAGTTCGTTTTTCTAACCCCGTTTTGTCACATCGGGGTTCGGGGCGTATATCCACTATTTTTAACGAAATTAAATCTGGAAACTCATTTACGGCCGCGCCGCAGTAATCTCAAAGCAGTTCAACGAGCGTCTCGGAAACTTTATTGAGTATAATCGGAGGAAAGGATTTGGTGTCGACCGGCCGTATTTACCGGGATGGCGCGGACAACCGACGATGCGCGAAGACAATGCCTTGGGACGTCTGCACGGAAGGAACGAGGTCCGACGAAAGAAGGCGGGGACGATTGCGAAGCGCCATTGTGCGAAACTCTCGCTGTCGAACTTTGTTGTGACTTCCTAAAAAGTCGTAAAAGACGCCTGGCGGAAGGTAATGCATCCACGGCTGACGAAACGTCCTTTCCGCGCTATACGTCCTCCTCCGCCTTCGCTGCACCGAATTGACTTCTACGGCGTTTTTCCACGCTTGTTTGCACGATGATGTGTGACACGCGTCCTCGCCGTTCGTTCTTCCTTCTCGCCTATCTTTTCAACCAGCATGAGTTTGCTCCTACTCTTTCATTTCTCGAAATTTGGTACCACACACATACACATACACACACACACACTGTTTCTCTCACAGACAAATATTGGATAAACATGGCAAAATTTTTAACGAATTCTAGTTGGGATGAAATTTTTCGCAATAAGTTCTTTACAGTTTTTTTTTAAGATGCTTATAGTATTGTTATTAAATTTCGATCCAAATTAATTTTGATATTATTTCTAGCTTTAATTTACGATTGCGTTTTAAACCCGACAATCATATCGGCACACAGTTTATAGAATTGAAAACTACACTGAAAACAAAGTCTGGTTATAACTACCAAATGTATCAATTAATAGTATCAATTAAATATTTTGTCAATATAACTAAAAATAATTTTATTTTACTAAACGTTTAGTAAGTATTATCAAATCTGGTATAAGTTACTAAATATTTAAAAAAATAAAATTATTTTTGGTTATATTGACCAAATATTTAATTGCTATTTCACTATAGATTTGGTAGTTATAATCAGTCTCTTATTTCAGTGTATATTTACAAAGATCGAGAAATTTCGACCGAGAAATGTATTTTATTTCTTATAATAAAATTTATATGATAGATTTTTACGTTCGAATATTTCATATCTTGATCGTTCGATATTTTTTTCTAAAGGTACGTGCTATCATATAAATTGTAGATATTGTTTCCATTAATGTTACAGGCGAATCTAAATGTATTATACAAGTTTACAATATAACGCCATGAAATATATTATACGAAATTAATATCTCGCTGTATAATTTGTAAATAACTGTTGGTTAATTGTTTCCTGACGTGATAGTTAGTCACGATAATTTCATAATATCTTGCGATTATTTCATAATACGAGCTTCATATTGCCTTGCCCATTTCTGTAGCGATCTCTCAGTTAAGGAGATCATAATCCATCGCACAAGTGTGGAAGATTGCCGTCGGTATAGTTAGACGTCATTTAATAAAGCGTGTAAAAAGGAAAGACGGGAGAAAGTAACGTGCAAAGTATGAAATAATGGTGAGGCGGCAGGATATACGCGATTAAATATAGAGGCGGTGCATATCGAGGGTAAGAGGAAGAAAAGAGGAAATGGAGAGAAAGAGAGAAAGAGAGGAGAGTAAGAAAAAAATAAAAAAAAAGAGAGAAAGAGCGAGGTATGGGCGTTCCTTTCAAAGTGAAAATTGAGTCGCGATTACGTACTTTACGGCTCCGACAATTTTCGAAAAATATTACCCGACGTCGGGTATAACAGCGCGCTCGTAAAATCAGCATATTCCCGTAGGAGTTCGGTATTATGAATTTCCTGGGGAAAAAGAAAGCAAAGGCCGCGATGTGAAGCTGGAGGATGTTTCAAGGGCGAAGTTTATTTGCCAAGTTTACGTGCCGGATCCGACAGAATGAATTTCCCTTTCATCTGTATTCCGCTCTCAGCGGGAGGACGAAACGCAGCGACGTGATTACCCTGACGAAACCACGAGAAACGATCCCAGAAGTACGTCGATCCGCGCGACCGTGATACAATCAGGAGTAACCGTCTTGCGCATTACGGTAGCGGCCATTCTCGACAGACGACAGACCCCGACTGTACGGGAATGAAGCGAAAGCTTTTTACTTTAAAAAAGATCCGAAAACACGATTATTCTTGTCTCCGCGATGCGGAAGACGAGAGCGATGCGATTGCACGTGCGGTTCTTACCGACGTGATGGAGAATGCAGAGATCTTTTCTCTTTTTTGCAATAGAACGTATTTCTGCCGGAAGCGCAGCGCCGTCGTCTCATTTTTCGAGCCGCGTCTGTGAGCTTACGCTGATACGTCAGACTAGTAGCCTTTTCGACGCGTTTCTTTCGACGAAGACTACGTATTTGCCGAAACTTTACTTATCACGATATATATCCTTATTAAATCAGCCTCCGTCGCTCTTTACACATTATTATCTGTGTTAATTAGACACTTGGTTAATTATCATTACGTACTATCGCGTTATATCGCGTTTGCGGTATTTCTAATGCTTTTAATAAGCACGCTGCAGGCGGCTTGCTATTTTTTGCATTATTCAAGTTCTGCTGTGTGCTCTCAGGAAATTCACTACGTTCGCTACGGAATAAATGCCTCTATCTAGCTACGAGGTGTACATCTCATCGCGCGGATTCTTCGTCGCAGCGTCCCGTCCCTCCCTCGACACACGACCAGGTTGCATCAGCATAGTTCACGGTAAACGTGCCCTACGTGAGCGTTACATTTGTCCGCGTTTGTTGTGCTGTTGCGCACGCTCGCATCCGGGGGAACCCCGTGCTCCCCATTCAAAGCGGGTTTCCTACCCACGTCGTAATTCATATAACGGTTCGCGCAGAAATTGTGGCATATCGAAAGCGCGAATTGCATCGACGGCACCGTGAAATTACACTGTATCGGCGATGCCGAGCGGGCACTCGAGCCGCGTCTCGCGCTGCTGCCGGCACTTTAAGCACGCAGGAAATACGGCAGAATGGTCGTTAATATATGATCGGTGCGTAACTATACTGAAGTCTCCAAGTTCGATTTATGCCCGCCATTCAGGGGAATAATCAGGCCACACTCAGAAAAAAATGTAGCATTAGATAGTACAATTGGGGAATTATCTTCTACAAATAA
>QKQZ01046144.1:0-91030 GCA_003595255.1 Solenopsis fugax | reverse complement strand
ATATAATGGTTCACGGAGAGAAAGTCAATGGCGAGGTTCAATTTATAAAATTCAAGTGAGCCTCCATTAGTAATTAAGGATGGTGAGCGACGAATGACGGAGATGTATACTCGGAGACATGAATTTTCCATCATGAGATCCGATTTACTAAGCGTTAAGATTTTGTTATGGCCTTGGATTAATCTCTTCTCCAGGCATTAGCTCAGTTCGGGAGCAATTTATTGTGGACAATAATTAGGTCACGTTTCGGTTAAATGAAAGTATCCATACATTTTAGAATTGGGATTTGGAATAAAATTATAGCTTACAAGGATTATACAAATTTAGCTGGAACAGAAAAGAATATTGAGTTACACTAGTAAGATTTGTATAGTATATTGGTGGTTGATTAGATATACTTTTATGATATATTTTTCATAATTTTGCTTAATTTTTAAAATAATTTTTTCTTATTATATCGTCAAAGAATCAAAGAATTTTAATTAAGTCTCTTATAATAAAAAATATTCGCAGCAATGATCACGTTTTTAATAAATAATTTATGATTTATCTCTACATTTACAGATATTTTTTTTCATAAATTTCTTCTATAATTGTAAAAATGTAGCATTTTATTTTTTAGAGATTTTCTATTTTCTATTATATAAAAAAAAGTCTCAAATTCAGCATATAATTATCGTAATTAACGTTATGCTTTGATTCCATCCAAAAATCTTTATGTAATGTAGTTTCCTAATTATTCCATCCCAATTAATCTATAAAGCATGCGTCTAATTAATTTATAATGCCATGCATCGCGTATAGGAAACTTCAGCTTTTCAGTCCGCGAGCCATGCGATAGTATTCGACTCCAATTAAAAGCGCGATTCGATACCGTTCGAGTGCAGGTCGTTGCAATGTTCCTCGAGGCCATTGTTTGCATAGCGAGAATCCTTGAAGCAACCGAGAAAGTCGAGACAATCGTCCCTCGAAGGCGGCGGTCCTATTACGTGTAATTGGTTCATTAGCTTTCATATCGATGAAGCTATTCGGTCGTTGATGTCTGGAGGGATTACAAGAAGGGCGTCAAAATGCCTATTCTTTTGTCACATCTTTCCTTCATCCTTGTGATCCAATCGATATATAATACATGTGTACGTATGCCACGTACATAATATCTAAATACTAGATAGCAAGAAAAAAAAGACGGTTTTTTAAATATCGGAGCATTAATATCTTTTGGAATACAAATAATTAAAGATGTGTGTGTATCATAGTTTATTTTTATCATAATTTTCAATCATGAAGGATTGAGAAGAGAGAGAGAGAGAGAGAGAGAGAGTGTGTGTGTGTGTGTGTGTGTGTGTGTGTGTGTGTGTGTGTGTGTAGTTTTTGACGAAATTTAATGTCATGAATGTGTTCTCTAAATCAGAAATCAGTGTATTATTCACTAAAATAGAATGAATATAGCCTTATAATTATATCAATCAGTGATATATGTATTGTCATTCAATGATAATACACTGATTGGAATGTGTTCTCTAAATCAGAAATCAGTGTATTATTCACTATAATGCAGTGAATATAGCCTTATAATTATATTAATCAGTGATATATGTATTGTCATTCAATAATAATACACTGATTCCAATCAGTAAGAGTACTTCTCTCTTAAGCACTGCAAATTAGTAAGATTTTATTGATTCAGATTTAGAGAGTATAATAATGATATTATTTTATTATAGCATAACACAATTTTAATTATTATACATATACGAGAAACCTTCCTCTTCAGATGAGAGGTTTCCACTTCTGGAAAATCTCAGAGCTCAAGACACTATACACATTTCAACGCATATAATTCTGGGCTAATTTTTAATGTTAAGTATCTCCGTAATTGGGTCGCTTGCGTCAAGTATTTGCTTTACAAAAATCAATTATGTATATTCGTGGAGGAATCTACATTTGAAATTTGCTATATGACGATTTCTGAACATTATATACATTTAATTCTCTTCGAATTTACTTCGCAAAGAAAGAAAGATTGTTGAAAAAGTTTTTTATAATGCTGTTCTTGACTAAAAATACCAAAAATTCGTTTTTGATGTTTTTTCCAAGCGTACACTTTCCACAGTATTTTCATATCATCGTCTCGATCGTTTCGTTTTCGTACCTCAATGATCAACATAAAATTTTCCTGATTATGCAACATGTCGTTATTATCATTCCGACGAAACAATATCTATTTCGACAAGGATTTTTTCAACGATGCGAAAAAATACTCTAATGCACATATAAAATATATAACGGCAAATTGGTCTGTTTAATTGACAATCCTATTTGCCTAACAAGAGTGGCTGAAATGATAAAAATATATAAAAATCAAATTGCTGCATTTAGAGCTAAACGTGCAATGAAAATACACAATTTTAAATATTGTTAATAGTCTCAACATATAAAATTGTCGAAATTAAATGTTTTAAATATGAGATATAATTTGTCAACACAGTTTTATATAAAGGTGTATTTTATAAATTTATAACATAGATTTACATTATATTTACTTATAATACTTATATTTTTCTTTCATTTTCGTTTATCGAAAATAACTTCATTGCACGATGTTGTCCAAGGCATTAAGAGTGGATCGGTGACTTATTCCAATCTATCTGTATCTATATACACGTCCCTTGGTAGCATTCATCAATCTTGAAACAAGGATAGTATATTCCATACAGTATTTTCCACACAGATTCAAGATTAATTCCGAAAGGTCTGGCTAACAGTTACAGATTCGCGATGTACAGTATGATGATGAAATTAATTATACGATTGCTCGACTGAATCTCTGTCTAACAGTCCCGCGATTATGCTCGCGATAATAGAACGGAAATAATTCAGATCAATTCAATTTTAAATTAATGCCGTACTGCCACTGCCGGATCGGTCGATGAATCATTTCCAATTATCTCGTGTCATATCTTTCGCCTATCGCTGGTTTTTCCCGAAAAATCTCCTTGATTCTGTCATTTGCAAAAGGTCTTAATTATGTCGATCCATTTCTCTCCCCCTCTTTTTTATCACATCATAAAACATCATGCTCGAACAGTTACCAAAATGTTACGAGATGAAGACCTTAAATTAATTTGTTTTGAATTGCACATTGGATCAGTAAACAGAAATAGAAATAATATTAAACGGATTTTTCTTTTTTATATCTTACGAAGTTTGAGTTATATGAAATATAACTCTGTATAATACTAAAATAAAATAATATAATAAAATAATAATTTCTTCACATTCAATGTTTTTATAATAAAGTAACGATTGAAAAATGCAACCTGTTGTTAATTACTTATTAATTTTTATGATCATATATTCTAGCGTAATAAAGTTTTGAAATCAAACTCAGAATATAAGAGATTACATTGGGAGTGAGATTTTGTCATGCAAATATAAGTATCAAAATTTAATTTTTCAAATGTTTTAAATTTTCACTATAAAATAATCTTTTTAGATTACTGAAAGCCTTCTAAATATTTTAGTTTAAAAAATTTCGCTAAAAATGCGTTCTCTTAAAGATACTACTTTATTGTTTTTTTGCACGTTTTACAAGGAATGTTTAGCTATACTGTGTTTATTAAACAGAGTTATTAAGTGGATGTTATTAACAGACGAGATATTAATTACTTGCAACGACGCATATTTTAAGATAATGAAAAACGAAATGCGTACGTCGTTAGCGTTGTTAACGTTAATTATACCATTAATACGACTTCTAGGCACGTAACTTGTTGTTTGTCGGAACAACAATGCGATCCAATTTTTTTTTTGCTGTCTAATTAATTAAAGTACATTAATGAGTTAAATGTAAGGCTAATTCATTAGTTTTCACACCTCGTAACGAAAAGCGGCGGGATGAGCGTGCGAGAGAGTACACGAGTATGCTTTACACGAGCCGCCGGTTTACTGTTATTGGCTTTCGTCGCTGCAAGTTTTATTGCGGCTTCATGAAAAATACATTTGGCTCTGTTGCAACCAACGTACGTAAAATGTACTGACATCGACAGACGGTTTCAATTGAAAGGATACTCAAGCGAAAAGAAACGACACTCAGCTTTTTTATTTTTTTTTTCTTCAACTGCGAGACTTATATCCTTCGAAATTAAGGTTAATAACTATTAAGTACCAATTTGTTTTACAAAATGCACAAGGATGGAAATTGAACACGTTGGGTTTGAGGTTTATAATCCATTAAAACATTTTTTAATGGATTCTGTTATTTATATTTGTTGTTGGTTATTGTTAAATTATTACGTTTTTATACAATAGTACTCTAATCTTATTAAGGTCGCAGACATTCTTATAAATCTTATTCGGCAACATGTTCTATTAAAATAGAGTAAGTTAAGTTGCGCCAGTTATTATTTATTATTTATTCTGTTTTAACGCGCATATAAAAAGCTGTATATCTCTTGAAAATCGGAGAGAGACTGCTGCGCAAACTACAATGGAACTGCAACTGTAGTGTCGTGACGGAGCAACAAGTCTTCCCATTAATAAGTAGCTATACCGACCCGCCACAGACATACAGTTGGACGTAGAGAAGTTGGTCATGTCGCTTGACGGTTAGAATAGCGGTCAACAGCAGGACAGAATGGTCAACAGCGAAGGATGGACGTGCCGAGAGAACGGTAGCTGAAATCAGAGTGGACATATGTAACAAAAATCACTCGGAGAACTCGGTGCTATGAGCTGTGAATAACGGGCAAATGGATGGTCTGGAAATGAATTTTATTCTTGCAAGTGAAGTTGACTTCGCAAAGAAATAATTTAATCTGTGTGAACATAATTGAATTTTTTTACACAACAATGATTCGATAAAGCGTACTATGTCTAGATATAATTCTTTGAATTATTTTATTGTATTCATTCAAGAATTTTTTAAATCTACAAGTTTCATCAGATGTTTTTTTTAAATGTTATTTGCAGTCTTGTCCGTCTTACTTGAAAATTATATTTGTTTTGAAAAATATATTCAGATCTATATTTTAAATTATTTTATCATTGCGCGCGCAAACATATATATATATAAACTTTGAGAATACTGAATTGGCGCTTTGTGTATTTGAATGAGATAGGGTAATGTCCAAGCTATTAGACTGACGAAATATCACGGCTGCGAAAATGTTCCTTTCTTTCGCTAATGAATGGACTATCTCGCCGGAAACGAGGATTGGGCGGTGCCAAGCTTTAAATGCACTTTTTCAGCGACTGTTTTTAAATGCATTCCGAATAATTAAATTCTCGTTTTCAGGCACCTTGAAGTAGTTTTTGTCATTGAAAAAATTGTAATAAAAAATATTTGAAAAGTGTTTGGTATCGAAATAGTACATCGAAATTATCGTTTCTGACGAATAATTTAAATCGGAAAAAAGAAATAAGAAAAAAATCTGCATGTTAATTTAACATTTAAAACATATAAACTCTGCTCATATTTGAACATGTACTTGAAATTATGCGAGAATATTGTAAATTTAAAAAATGTTTTCGTTCACTAAATTCGAGATGTCGCTTAAAGCCTTTGATAGCGGTAAGCGAGTGGTTGATACGACTACTTGTACTAAATATGATAAAGTAATAGCCTTGATCGGTTCCGGTGATCTCGTTTGCGTTTTATCTTCTTTTACTAATGACAGCAATTTTCTAAAGGATTTTATTGTAAAAACGTTGATGCATTACGCTCGAAGAAAAAAATAGTACGATTTCATTAAATTAATGCATTGCCTCTTTTTTAATTAAAGACGAGAATTTCGTTTCTTCGTTTCTTTTCATTCAGCTAAGAGTGATCGTTCGCAGAGAGGATTGGAATAAAATTCAGAAATTAATGCATACCAAATGATTAAGAGCAGCGTTCAAGCAACAATATCTTTCGTGCTCCTTAAATCTTCATACCGGTAGCTTCTTGCGCTAATATAATATTACCGAAAGCAATTTCGAGGCTGCGTGATAATTAATGTACGCGCGATTACACATTATCCTTTTGGCGTTCCCAGCGCGTGTTTTGCAGCGGGATAATTTGAGAAGTGATCCTGGAGCTCCATTACTCGCGCCGCGTATTCGCGATGCACGCTTCTTGCGAAGATAGCGCGGAGATAGAGATGATCGGTTAGCGATAAATCAAAGACGGCTTTTCATTTTCTCACGGTTATCCATCACCAATGGATGAGAGCATCGATGGAGAACGGCCACGGGCAGGAAAGGAAGGAAAAGGAGAATGAACTCTCAAACAGTTAAGGGAATCTAAAATTTGTCAAGCGCACCCTGCAAATGATATACCCCATGATAAATCCGTTTATCTGTCCCTCGACATTTTTGTTCCTTGTGTTCTCCGATGACCGCATGCGTCCTTGGACACACTCGGGGCAACGTACGAGAAACAAGTAGAGGGACGAGAAAAGGATAGATGAGAGAGGGAGGACAGAGGGAGGGATGTGGGTGGATAGGGGAACGAAAGATGGATGAAAGTTCTTTTTTCAGTATCTTCCCATTAATCATTCGACTGGTCCAGTCGATTTGAAAAGAGCCGAAGTGCCTTCTACCATTCTGGCAAACGTATAGGGGTTACTAACCCCCTTTCTCGAAATTATTCCCGCTTTTCGTAGGGATGATAAAAAGACATACGTGGCGTCGAAGGATACGTGAAATTTCCAAGTATTTAAACGACGTTATACGCTTTTTGCACAGGCTATTTACAGAAATTATTTCGACTCCCTTCCGTTCTTCTTTATATTGATAATGCCGCGAGCATTTAAAAGAATCTTAAGTCTAAAAATATCTCTTGACAAAAGGCTGATATGTGCATAATAAGACAATTGAAATGCTGTTTTATATAAATTATTTTTATAAAAAGCAGCTGATTTTATTGTATTAAAATTTTAATACAATCCAAGTTATTACAGAGAGAATTTTTTCCTGAAATTAAAATCATGGTAATCGTGAGGACATGGACATTCAAAACCGGCAATAGGATGTGGCAGACGAGGTGCTTGCCTCATAGTCATGTAAAAAATTTGAAAGGGCGCAAAAATGCCAATGTAAATTTTAAGTACGTAAATGATATAAATGCAATTGAAATGTCTTCTGAAATTTTGAGTTTCAAATAGCATGCAATATCAATACTTTCTAATACAAAGTCAGTTTCTATTTTAAACTGTTTCTGTTTTCAAATTAATTTACAATTAGCCTTTAACCGAATTGTGTCTGAACTTAAAGGTAGCATAAGAAATATTTTTAACTATTTCAATAATAGTGATTTCATGTAGAAGAAGTTTGAAGTTAATAACTTATTATACTTACTATATTTTTGGTAAAATTTATTATAATTTTAGTAAAATTCCTCTATGTCTCACGACTACCATGATTTTAAGAATAAATTCTAAGAGAAAATTCTTTTCGTATATAAGATGGATGATTTTGCAAAAGCGGAATTGTACATCAGAATATTTGTATAGAAAGATAAATTAAAGAACTGTTGCAACGACTTGTGTCATCCACAGTAGTAAAAATCGATTTTGATCCGACATCGTTTCTCTCAAGAGAAAAATACTGTCAAACGAAGATTGAATAGTTCCATATCGATCAATGTATATATAATTAACAACTCTCTTATCATCTAATATTTTATTTAAACGAGAAAAATATAAATTTTGCAAGTGTGATTTTGTGTCAATCAAATATCACAAATTGTGAGTTGAGCACCTACGACATTTAATCGTTGAATACATATATTTCCTTTCGGGACGATATAAGCTGAATACTGAAAGTTTATTAAAAGATACTGGCGAACATATTCTAACGGAATGTATTTATTTATGAGACTTGTCGACTTTCCTGGGTTTGCATGGTACTTTAAAAGACAGCGCCGTAGGGAACGAGAGGAAAAAACGGAGAGAAACGGTCGGGTGGTTATACACGTCGACGAAGGTGAGCCGGAACACGCATCATCCTAGTAGACGGGGGAGAAGAAAGGTCCCCGGACATCCTCTAATGTAATTGAATCGAGGAGGAACGCGCAAGCATTGTACTCTCGTGCTTGCGAAAGCATCAGCGCGTGGCTGCTTGGCGAGATCGCTTTAGATAGCGACGGCAGGATCAGCGACGAAGTGCAGGAGTTTCATCTTCTTTGGCTTCGTTTCATTACGGAAGTTCCGCGCAAGTTTTGAAGAGCTCATCGAAGAGCATGACGCTGATAATGCTAGCAAGCTATCCTGCCACTCACAATGCACGATTTAAAGAAAATGGCCTTTGCATTCGTCCGCTACACAAAATACCACACGACGTCCGCATATCTGTGAGATGGGATTGGGGATATCAACTTCTCGGACGATCCTATTTCGCGAGAGTACAAACGTATAAACAAGAGATAATATTGCATATATCCCTTGCAATTGTATTAATATAATATATTGCAAATGTTTTTAAACTTTTACGAAATACAAGAGAGACTAAAAATATGACTCAATTGCATTTGAAATCATTGTAATATTCTACAATTATATTTATATTCATCGCACCGAACAATTGACATGTTTGCACTTCTTAATTGAATAAATATAATGAGATATTTTACAGTAATTAATTAAGGTTTAATAATAATTAAAAATTATGCGTAACGAGATACATTGCATTACTTTTATTTTATTTGTTTCAACATGAAAATGCACTAATTTTAACTTAAATATGAAGTAAAAATGTCAATTTCATGTTTGAATTTGTGCAATAATTTTAATTCAACATAACTATCATAAATGTTTTTAAATTTTTAGGAAATACAAAAGAGATTTAAAACAATCTGGCATTTGAATCATAGCATTTTACAAATATATTCGTATTCATCACCAATCATTGAATATACTAACTATAGCAAGCTGTGTAATAGTTTTTCACTTTTTATTTGTGTATCTGTAATAATTTTTTAAGATAATAATTCAATGACACATTAAAATTATTGCATTATACGAGACAAATGAGATTTTTTTCTAATTTGCCTTCACAGGAAAATGTAATAATTTTAATTCAGCTTTAATTTTCATATTATAATACAAATTTGACGATAACAGAGACTGATTGATAATTCGATTAATTATTCATGTACAGCGTGGGCTCCACTAATCAATGTATCTTAATATCGAACGATAAGGTATGGAGACTACTATCGGTAATATCTGCGAAAACTAAAAGTTACAAGAAGAACCGGATGTTGCACTCACGAGAATTGCACGAATTAGAGCGGGTTCTATTTCCGCGTAATCGATTGCCACAAACCGTCACACGTGCAATTTCGATATTACGCCGAGCAGTGCTGCCACAATTTCTCGGAATTTCTAGGAATTACAATTGCACGTGCAAGGATTGCGCACACTTCTACCGCATATCGAATACATGTATATGTAATATTACACGTTATACATGTATTATATATCAAATTGATTACTCCGACTTTTGCAATTTGCGTTATAAATTGGAAAATGGGAAGGATCATCGTTCCTCTCGTCCTCGTTATTTTTTCGAGAAGAGAATTTATTAAAAAGATAACAAATTGCACAGACCAAAAAATAGTAGCGCAATGTAAAAATTATAGCTGATTTGAAAACTTTTACAAGGAATTTTGTCAGTCATTATATAATGTGAGGTATATATTCTTTCTATGTTTTAACTTAAATGTTTATTTGCGTATTGATTTAAGTCTAAAGAAGAATATTTTTTTTTGTTAAATTAAATTATGAAGAATTTTTGTTTTCAAGAAATCATGATTTATAAATGAAAATACAAGGATATTGTTTTTATATTCTAAATTATTTTGTTTAACAGCAATATTATAATATCTCAAGATTATCTTGTATATAAAACGATATATAATTTTATCTATTATTTATTATACAATAGATAAATGTATAATACAATTAAATTATCTTTATCTTATCTAAGATACGTTCACAATACGTTTTATAATTTATCTTTATCTAAATAATTTTAAATTATCTAAACGTAACACTGATGGTGGGAATATCGTTGTACGAGATCCAAGAGAAAATCGTACGTTTTGCGCTTGATGCAAGTTTAATTTGTGATCGGTCGTGAAAATACATCAGAAGCAACTGTAACGTCGTAAAACTCGTGGGAGAGGTACCCGCTTCGCGATTTTGTACGATGATGAACATGATCGCAATCACGTGGTAAATTTATCCGAAATCGGATTCCTATGACGTTCGCGACAGCAAGATGATTCTCGCCGTAAGTTCGCTTTGTAATATAACATAAAATACGACCAACCCTTATAATCCTTGTCGATATATATCTCATTTGAGCCCGCGATCATTTACACGCCACCGATTCGTCCGCTTATTGATACTTAATGATTTTGTGTAGGAGTTACTAGGTTCTAAGGATTTTCTAGGGCTTACTCGTGAGAATGAATGAGGGGATGCGAAATTCAGAGAGGATACTGTTATTCCCGTAATGTATTGTTTTTCCATGAGGATATTTATAAATAGAGGCGAAGTTAACTGGGGGTTCTTTGATTTATTTACCTTTTTTAAAGATTTTTAGTAAAAAATTGTATAAAACTGTTAATCTGCATATACTTTTTGTGCAAGATTATTTACATATTAATTTTATGTGTATTTTATATAAGATATTTTTTGTTTGTAATATTTTTTTTGTACTGTTATTAATGTTTCAGTTATTACTAATATAATAATTATATATTATTAGTGTAATAATTTTGTAATTAATTATAATAGTATTTATTTAACGTTTAAACAAAATATTCATGGATATTTATAAATTTTGTGGATATTCATAAATAACATTGCAATTCAGTTTCGAAATCCGAGTATCTAAAACAGATCGATTTTATTGTCATTGCATGTGATTTCTCTCATTTCTCGTAATAATTCAAAGGTGATGAGAAACTCATTTGTCAGTTTCTGCTTAGTACATTTAGGAAAATTCTTTGTCTTTGGGGAAGAGCCACGAATACGTCATTCTTTACTTGTCTACTATGGCTTATTGTTCTCGTTGATTCATGATGAAGCAAATAGGTCGTTATCGCAACAACCCTTTACGGAATTATGCACACAATAATCGATATTAGGGAACATCGCGAACGATACAGTAACTAACTGGTGTTATTAAACTCGTGACTTATCCAAGAGTACAACAATGAAGATTCTATCATGAGATAATGACTGGATGGCGCAAAATTGCGACGTGTCTTCCTCCAAAGTGAAGGTCCTTGACCTTTTCGATTGGACTATAGATATAGGATATATATTCTCTTTATACGCGTTCTTATTTTCCTTACATTGATAAATAACAAATCGCACGGGTATGAGAACTTCAATTATGCTCGCGTACTCTTTAAAACAAGACATCCGTAATGATCTGAGTCGAAATTTTACTTCTATTTTCGACCTCAGTTGCCTTTACCTTAGACCTTTTACGTCTATTTTGATACTTCAAACACTTAAATAGACCTCTTTTGAACCTATTGATTACAATAGGGTCTCTGTGAAGTTTTAAGAGGTTTTAAGAAAATTTCTTTTGAACCACACAAAGTATGAGAAATTTTCCGATAACTACCATTTCGAAGCTCAAGAAGGAATTCGAAAGGTCTAATTGAGGTTGAAAATAGAAGACTCTTGGACATTCCGCATTTCTAAAAGTGACATCTCACAATGATTTTTTTACAAGGATTTTATTCGCCTCTGATTAATAATAAATAAAATTTCGTAATTAAAATAAAAATGTGAAAGTAATTTTAAATTTGTAGTAATTATATATATTTTTGTTATTTAAAACAATTTTTTAAAAATTACTTTTTCTTATTATTTTATACGTAACAACAAGTGATTTTGGCACAAATATTACTACATATTAGGCTTATGTAATAATTTTTTGCATATTTTTTGCATGAAGTTGAACATAAATCGCATAGAAGTAATTAAATAAATAATGCGAAAAATAGATTAATATTTAACTCTTATCTTTTTCCTTTTCAACAAGAAATGACTTACGCAATCAATCTAACAGAGGCTCGCCCGAATTGATTTAGCTTGTCTTCTGTTTGATATCAACTAGAATGGAAAAATTCGATTAGAACGCCCGGATTAGATGCGAACTCCCCTCTTTACTTCGGAGAGTGTCAGATTTGTACATTCATCGATCATTACTGGCGCTAATGTCGCGAATATCAAGTTTGAATGTATTCAGTAGATTCTCCCCCTTGTGAAAGGAGTCGCCGCGATTCTAATCGCGGTCGTTACCTTGATTCACGAAGGGATTTCCGCGACCTCTTCTTTCATGAGTTAAATGTGCGAAAACGACTTTATCCTTTGCCTCCTTTTCTCTTTCCTCGCTTCACAACGTTATCCGCATAGTAGATGGGAATTTCGGAAGTAATTTATCATATATTCAATAAAATATAGGCCGCCAATCTCTACACTGAGAGAAATATTTTGGTGAGACCAACCAAAATTTAGTTAAATAGTGATCAAATAAATGTTGTAGTTACTGGTACGAAAAACTTAGTTACATTTAACGAAACATTTGATAATTAGTTGTATGAAAATAATCGTTTGATTAAAACTACAAATTGTTTGCTCAAAACAATTACATATTTAATATTTATAACTATAAAATTCATTTGATCACTATTTAACTAAACTTTGGTTGATCTCACCAAATATTTCTCTCAGTGTAATCGATTATTGTGCAAACGTTAATTTCAATTGTGAGAAGAAGAAAGAGAGTGAGAGAAGTGAAAGAGTAAGAGAAAGACGGTGAGGAGAAGAGAGGGAAGCAAAAGAGGGATTTGTGATTTGATTTGATTCTATGTTGCTAGATTCATTTACAAAATTATTAAAACTCATCTTAAATTTAATAGATGATGAACAGTCTCAAATTTTTATTCTAGATATTCGCTTGCAAAATTTTTCCTTCATGTTTTCTTCTTTCGTTTCTTAGGCTTGTATAATCGGTTTTTGTATTTAAGATCATCTTAAATACTGTCTTAAGATGTCATTAACCAATCATACTTTGGTATTCATAGTCGATTCTTATTTTTAAGATCGTTTTAAGTACAATCTTAAGATGTTATCAACCAATCAGAGAGCCATATTAGAATCTTAAGGCATTACTTAAGACTGTCTGGAAATAAAAATCGACTATGAATACCAGCCATAGCTATATTTATTGCAGTCGTATATGTGAAAGTTGGACTTAAAAACATAATGAGAGAATCTGGAATTTCGTACATATTTAATGTAACGAAATAATTTGTTTTTGCTCATATTTTATTTTTGAAAATTATATGCATAAGTCGAACAAAACACGAAGTATATATATGCGAAAGAAAGTTTATCGTAACAATCCACAATAGCGCTATATGAAGGTATTAGTGCAAATCAATGAATGAAATCGATATAGATCCAATGAGTTTAATTTTGAATGCTATGAATGCGGGGAAAATGTATACTTTGCTGATGGTATTTCATGAATAAACGCATGTACATATGAATCGCATCAGATTTTAATCTTTAAAACATTGTTCGTATTCGAGTACAGTGTAAATTATTCTACTGTATATATGATGTAATCTTAGAATCACATGTATAATATTTAAACGGAAAATATGTTTAATGTAAATATGAGAATCACACACACACACACACACACACACACACACACACACACACACACATTTGCTGAATATCTTGCAATAATATATCAACGATTATTTTACACCATGAGAGTATTATTCCTATTAAGATTTGCTAATCTTAACATGAATTTTACAGAGTTGCTTCCTCAAATAACGCTTAGCTAGAAGTAATAAATTAATGGATAACAAAGAGTTCAATTGGATCGGTTAATTAATCCCGTAAAAGCTTGTCTGAAACTCTTACAACCAAAATCCACTGTAATCCACATTCAAAACAATTCTAATCGCTTGTTCAATAATTTTCTTGTTGACATATAGTTTCAGTAAAAAGACTTAGTATTTATTTACGATAACTTTTTGATTTCGCTTCTCTTAAATATTTGTATATTTTTCATGTATATTTAAAAAATAAATACGTTTATATTTTTCGTATTTTTGTTATGCTTTAAATTTTTACACTGTTTATTTAATTTCAGTACTTTTTTCGACAATTGAAAATTTGATATCAGAGACTTGAGTGAAAAATAATATCAGTGAAAATTGGCGAAATTGTTCCAACATTGTTCCTCGAATGCGTTAGAATCAATTTCTCGGCAAAATTTACCTCGTCATTCATCAGAATTTCATCTTTTTTTTGTTTAGTCGGCTCTGAAAGCGTAGGGTGCTAAGCCGAGGAATGGAGGCAACGTGGCAGTGGGAGCAGCGAAAGCACTGCCATATCATTCTGCTCAACTCTTCGTACCTAAAGGAGAACCCGGAACAGGTTGCAGGTGAGCTGCTAAATCTTTTCCTTCTAAATCAGCACATTTTTTGCTCGGTATGATCCTCATCGTGGAAAATAAATTCGTCTCGCTACGTCAATGAAGAAAAAGGATGGTCTTAAAACCAGCCATCTCTCTCGCTTGGTCGCTTAGAACGATTATACCTTTTCATCTTGCATCTGAATTTCAAGCTAGGAAAGCGATTCCAAAAAAGCGGACTGAAGGAAGGAGGGGCGGGAAAAAGTGTTAAATGAAATCGATTTCAATCTTCGCGGTTCATTCTTAAGTGACCTACATCTTTAAAAATAACGTGAAGTATTGTTGGAGCAGATTCGTAAATTTCGTTCATATCATTGGCTCCCTTTCGATTGCCATGAAATCGATTCGGTGTTCCAATTACCGCACACATCTCGGTTTCTCATTCTTATTTTATCAGGAATTTATTGTCGATCTGATTTTTATTAATAAATCGCTGTATATCAGATGCGATAACGTTTCTTATTCGATGCCTTTTTTTAGCTTTGATAGGACAAGTAGACGCGACAGTTTCAGATGAACGAAAACGACTGCACGTTTGCTACGGCAAAGAAGCAAATATCTTGAAGACAAGAGACCGCGTGCCAAGTCTGTAGCGTTCGATAAGGAAGAGAGGGCCCCCGTCAAGTACTTTAGAAGGAGAAAAGAGAAGGGTTCGTCATGGACCCTACAACTCAAATCGTATCTCACTGAGCGATGCAAGTAATTAGGGCCGGGGCCCTGCTAGTGAGCATGTGGCTCACTAGAGAATGAAGAAGCAAAACGTCCGGACTTTATCATTAATCGTCTTCACGCTTACTTACCTCCTCGTTGGTGCTGCAATCTTCGACGTGCTCGAGTCCGAGACGGAGAAATCACGCAAAGAAATGCTAGATGGTAAGTAATCGACTCGTTTTACAAATATTTCGAAACATTTGTTCATAATTGATTTTTATTTCTCTGGAAGGCAATGGCAAACCACCTTAGCTAAGATAGTGAAACATCAAATGGAGATCACGCTTTTCAGTCATGAAGAATTGATTTGAAAGAAAGTGTCATGTGTTTTCTTTACCTCAATCGATTAATTTCATTATTACGCGTATAAAAGTATTAAAAAAATTTATGAGATATTTTATATTTAAATATGCTAATTTTCAAATTCGATTATGTCGGAAATGACACATCAAATAAAAAAATAATTTTAATGAATGGATGGAGCTTTAAGTAAAAATCCAGAGACATTTGAAAACTTCGAAAGATCATCGAAGAGATTGAAGCGTCTCTTAGACGATTCTACAACGTTTCCAGGCATTTGTGTTGTCTGGGGTTTTCTTAAGCTGCTTTATTGCCATTCGTGTAGATTACTTAGTCATATATAGTGAGCAACGAGCGTCATGTACGAATGAAGGGCATTAGTGTGCAATCGTGTGTGCGGCGACGGCAGTATTTGTGCGAGACGGGGTATGCAGAAAGGCACCCTCAATAGAAGAATGTCGTTGTACTGTCGTCAAAGGCGAATGATCTTACAACGTCGCGACTATCGTCTTGCTGATGGCATGAAAGCGCCTGATAAATACCACCTCCCGCGAGCCTTGTAAATCCTGGCGACAGTAGAATGAAGAGAGAGAGCAACAATTTGTGTATTGCCGTATTCTTTTTTTATCTTTTTTTTTACAAAAACGATTCGCGGTTTTTATTCGTGGGAAAGACAATTCTGTGTATCTGATACATAATTTTTATTAAAGATATCGTCTCGACATCTGTACATCTGTTCCGATAGACTCTCTGAAAGCACACTCTGAAAAGTTCAAAGGTCATTAGTCATTTTATTTAGCTCCGTGATGTATTCATTCCTCTCTCTCTCTCTCTTTCTCTCTTTTCGTGTTACACTCTCTCCTTTCTCTCTCTCTCTCTCTCTCTCTCTATTCGATGAAATCGTTATATAAATAACAATAATAATAAAAAATAACGTGCGCAATTTGGTCAATGTTGAAGAAAGTACTTAATTGAAATAGAAAATAGCAATAGAAATATTTATGTAAAGATTGTATCTGTAAAAAATACTATTTAACATAAATATTTTGTACAATAAATATAAAAAAAAGCAAATAGTAAAGGAAAGACGGGAGTCGTGAGATACGTGTGGGATGTTGTTTATATACTGTTTTCTCAAGAGCATAAAATGCAAAATTGTAACATCAAAAAAAAAAAACAGCACATATTTAATGAATATAGGTGTAACTCATTTTTGTTACCAAGTTAGGTAACCAATGACAAGCGAATTTATTTTAAAATATGTTTATAGAATTGAGTTACATGTAAATGTAAAATAAATATTTTATTTCAATTAAAAAAAAATATAAAAGTTAAACAGTATATATTTGTTTTTTTAAATATTTACTACACAAAATACTTATTTCAAATAATTTTGTATTGATATATCTTTTAAATAAATATTTCTATTGAACCTATTTCAATTTTTCTTCAGCTCTGGATTGAGTATCATTCATTACTGCCCTTGATACCTCAATTAATTATAATTAGCAATTATAATTACCGCGTGCTCTTGTTTTATTCGTAGACATTGAGAAAATAATCATACGAAAGTACAATATAAGCGAGGACGACTACAAGATCATGGAAACAGTGGTGCTGAAGACAGAACCTCACAAAGCTGGCCAACAGTGGAAGTTCGCCGGCGCGTTTTATTACGCCACAACGGTCCTCACCACGATAGGTACGTGTTACAAAGTTATTGTTGCTCCGAATATCGTCGGATGTTCAAACCGAGTTTATTACGCGTAACTACTGCTACGTTACTATCCATTTGCATTGAAAACTGCTCGATAACCCGTTTGGCGGGCGGCCAAATGCAGTTTGAAAAAGCAAGTTTGATTTGCAATTTGGATCTCTTTCAACCTTTGTAAGTGTTAAACAACGCTTTTTTTTGTAAATAGGAAGAATAAAAAATTTTTTTTACATCATTTTGGGTGTACGTCAATTTTTTCCATTTATCGCGGAAAATAATTTTTCAATTCTACGAGTATTTTGGTAAACTGCCGTGATTTTGAGGCCGAAAGTGATTGTTCGAGTACGAACGGTGAAATATATATGTCATATATTCGCCAGTGAGTGCGTTTTAATCAATTTAACTATTTTCATTGTGACAGAGGATACGCAGGCTCACATTGTGCGCGATTGTTTTGCGGTTTCGCACGAAACGTCACGATTACATTCGCGATCGCGTGGAATATGGTATCGTTTCCCGTCGATTTCCCGCAAAAGCTGGAGAATCATCAAAGTTAGTTTCGCATTTCATTCGAATTTCAGGTTACGGACATTCAACGCCAAATACCATATACGGCAAATTGTTCACGATGTGCTACGCGATCATCGGTATCCCGTTAGGACTCGTGATGTTCCAAAGTATAGGAGAACGCCTGAACAAGTTTTCGTCTGTTGTCATACGGAACGTAAAGACGCTTCTCAACTGTAGGGACGTCCAGGTAACAATAAGCTTAAACGTGCCACATGCTTCGTCGTTGCAATGTTCAAATGATTCAAATGGGATTCAGGCGCGTTCTATTCTATTTCTTGAGAGAAATGCACGAGTCGCACTAAAATCGACGGAACTTTCTCACATCAGATTATAAAATTTAAAACTTGCACGAAATTACGTTTCTGCTCAAAATAACAAACAAAAAATACCGGAACTGCAATGATCCAGATGTAAATGGCCGAATTTGTTTATTGATCTACTTTAAGCGGAATTTTCTACAAAATTAAACGAGTTTTTTAATTAATCGATTGATCAATCGTATTATACGCAAATGTAGCTTTAACAGAGCAAAGTTGCATTTGCGTTTAATGCGAATGATTAATTGATGAATTTGAAAAATAAAGAAACTCACCTAGAAACATAGATTCAGAATTTTAAAAAGTATTATATACATGTTATAAAAATTAATTTTAATATTTATTTTACTTTATATAAGAACCAAAAAATATTGCAAATTATCTAATAATTAACGTTGCATTATTCAAATTGATTAAAAAAAAATTTTTTTTAACTACAACTATTATAACGTTAATTTAGCAGACCTACTTATTTTTCCTATTTCAATTTTTAAGTTAAACTAGTTATTTTTAAAACAAACTTTAATTTTTAACTCTTTTCCTAAGTTAAAAAGTGCTTATGTAAAAGAAAAAAAAGTTGTAAAAAATACATTTCCATGTATAAAAAACATTATTTCTTTTATTTTATATAAACTTAATTTATAAATATTACATTTTATTCAATATAAAACCGTGTTTATTTAATGATATTGTAATTGTTCATTATTCATAATCATCATATTGTAATTGTTTTATTATTTAGAGTAATTTCTTTAAAAAAAACTATGACGTTCTAATTTAATAGATATAAATAATGCTTTTCACAAAATTAATTTTTAAATTACTTTAAATTAATTTAATTTTAACGCAACTTTTAATTGAGTTAGTTTTTTGGTCAACTTTTAACGTAACTAAATTAATTTTGTAAGCCATTAACTTTAACTTAATTTAGTTAAACAAAATATTAATTTACTCAATCATGTTTATGAATTAACATGCGACGTGTTACAGGCCTCGGAGATAAATCTCATCTGCGTGGTAACGACATTGTCGTGCCTGACCATCTGCGGCGGCGCCGCCGCATTCTCTAGGTATGAAGGATGGACCTACTTCGATTCGATTTACTATTGCTTCATCACTCTGACGACAATCGGTTTTGGCGATATGGTCGCCCTTCAAAAGGACAACGCGCTCAACGACAAGCCCGAGTATGTGATGTTTGCCCTAATATTTATTCTCTTCGGTTTGGCGATCGTGGCGGCCTCGCTTAATTTGCTGGTTTTGAGATTCGTTACTATGAACACGGAGGATGAAAGACGGGACGAAGCTGAAGCGTTACAGGTACAAGTCATCCTTTTCTATATTTCTTATATTTATTCATTTATCATATTTAGTTTGCACCAAATGCGATTATATGCGACTCTATTCGCCATTTCTTTCTTCATGAAATTTTTACGGATTGTAGTATCTTTATGTAAGACTCTTCTCGCTTTTACCCCGCTAAGGCACCATTAACTTGTCTCGATTCAACTTACTTTCTATTTTTTTCAAGAAGATTTAGAATTTAAAGTTACTTTCAGGGCTAGCAAAAAGTATTTCAAATACAAAATATTGGCACTTAGTAAGTATTTGAAATACTTTTTGCTCAGCTTTGATTAATCTACATTAGCGCAAATGAATCTAAGCCTAATATAATAAGTAACGCACAAATAATGTCTATGGATTAAAATAGTAAATATTATTAAGGACTTTTTTATTTCTGTCGCAACGAATATCCATGCATGAGATCTCTAATCAAATATCTTTGCGCTGTTTATCTAGGCGGCCCAGGGTGCGGTGCGTCTCGAGGGCGACGTTATAACGGCGAACGGCTCGATACTGTCCGGCCAAATCGGCAATCACGGGAACGCGATGTCGTTGGACGACGAGGCGTCAGTATGCAGCTGCCGCTGCAGTGGCTTCCAGAGGAAGCGGCGAAGACCGCGTTTCACGGTGCGCCGCTCACCGGGCAAGATTTCGCACTTGCTGCCGATGCAACAGCTGTCGATGTCGAGCGTACAGGACGACGAATCACGGCAACCGCCACTCGGTCCGTTGCTGCCATTGTATCAGCATCGCGCCAGCATTTGACGTTGCTCCCCCGCAAGGAGCGTGATGCTCCTTGATGAACAGCAGCATCACTACCAGGAACAGCCGCGGCGGGTATCCGTCTGAGAGAAGCGTGTGCCTCTGCCCGGCAGCCGGCGACTTCAACGAATTTCAATCATCGTCAGGACGATTCATCACCGCCACAAGTTCTCTTTTTCTCGCTCTTTCTCTTTTTCTCTCCTTCTCTTCCTCTCTCTCTCTCTTTCTCTTCTCTCTCTCTCCCTTTTTCGCGTTTCGCTCTCGACCGAGAGTAAGATTTCGTACAGATAATCGAGAGATTGGATCGATTAGAAATTGAATCGCTGGAACTGTTTAATCCGGATCGTGACCGGGATAACGACGGCGCCGGATGCTTCTTCTCAACGAAAACGTTTTGTCGTTTCGCGACGCGCGGATTCGTATAATTAATATCCGCGCGGTACATATAATCCTTCTTTCCATTCGCAATACGCCCGCTATCGTCCGAGTTTAATTCACGTTCGCCGAGAATATTAGAATACTCGATGTGCAATGAATGAATACGTCTGGATACGTCTGTGCCATTATCGAGTGAAGAATGTGAATTCGACGAGTGAGAAAGCGAGAATCGGCCCACGAAATGCCGAGACGAGGCTTTCTGTTTTAGCGCTCTAGATAAATGGCTGTGTCGTTCGCTGGCATCGTTAAGTGCGACGTGCGATAAAATTCTACACGTATGATAAGTCTGTAGCGAGGTAGGTTACTTTTAGTCTATAGTTATCTTCGATCCTTTGTGACCGAAATTATTATATTTATTATATTTTCTTCGCGCGAAAGGATATTACATGTTTTCTCAATAAAAATTCAGTCGAATTTCATGAATCTCAAGTATATAAATAATATTAGAGTTTGCACTTCAACATTAACTCAATTTAGAATAATCCTTGCTCTTGCTTTATGATATTCTCATATTTATTCCTTATTTATACCTCTATATGATACAATAGGACGAGAAATACGGAATCACGTCGCAGGGGCGATTATACGGTGAACTGACCTTGAAAAGATGTGTATAAAAAGGCTGTGCGGGGTAATTATGTATCTTGCGACCGAGAGTACTTGCGAAGACACGAAAAACGTTTGCGTGGGAAGAACGAAAAGGAGCGAATGCGAAAAAGGTACAAATGTCAGTGAGTGAGTGCGAGCGTGCATGGGAATATCGTCTGTGTGCAAATACGTTGGAACGCGTGAAAGAAAAAAAATGTGAATGTTAAATATACGTTCACGTTTTCGTGGTGTATGTGGGAGAGAGAGAAAAATATTTAAAAGAATATAAATACACACCAAAGAAAGAGATATACACAGACACAACTTTTTCATTAAGAAGACATTTTACAATTTGTATATAATATAAAGTATGAAAAGAAAGAAAATTATGACTTTAGGTATACGACACACAAGGGCGTTCCGATCTTACAGAGATACACTATGTAATATACATATTTGTAAGATACATCACGATTATTATAAAGCGACTTCGCCAATACGTGATATATAAATATATACATATATATACATATATGTATATACATATATACATATATAATATCCCAAAAATTTCGATTTTTCATCTATTATTATTTAAGTGCAGATCAAGATTGTCGAGGTGGCTACGGTCGCATAGATTTGTAGAATTTAGTAGGTTGCCGTAGGTCTCCTAAAACATACAAACGGGCGCTCAGCCATTGACATGCGGAGAGAGACAAGTGTGCGCACGGAGAAAAAAAATTTTACGCAAGTTTACTCTCTCCCGAATTTGATCGTTTACAGTCTACCTACGAAGAGTCAATCCATCGAAACACGAGACAAGTACATATTCCCGGTAGATGCGTTATCATACTATAGGATGAACACGAGCGGAACAATTCTCTTGCCTTTTATCGAGAAATAGAATCTACTCGTATATTTTTAAGATATACTGGATTGCATGTGTGCGAGTAGAAAACGTTTCTTTATCCGATCGAATGGTCTATACAGGAAAAACGCCGACCGGTACGGCAGTTCTCTCGTAGACATAGCTGCGTTCAGCAAAAAAAGTAGCTTTGCAATTGTCGTAAAATTCTTTAACATGATTGGTTTACGCAGATCCGGTAGGAATTAAGAGGCAACAATTAAGCGTATTAAGAATCTTACAATAGTTGCAAAATTGCCTTTTCTGCTGAACGCAGCTATTGTCTTGTTATTTAAATTGTACATTCATGAGACGTGTTTTCATTACGATGTACAATCAGAATTTTCCAAAAACCAAACACTTTTTAACCACACGTTAATAATTCGAGGATACTGATATATCTCGTGACCAAATGTAATTTATATGTAATACTATACATATGACCATTTCAGATTAATGAGAAGCTGCGGCGCGCGATCTTGTCCGTAGTTTCACCATTTCTAAGTAATGCACATATACACATTAGATGCTTATTTGAAACTCTTAACGTAAAGAAACATGAAAAAAAAATTTTTTTTATGAAAACAAGCGTGATTGTCAAAACAGCCGTACTTGTCGACCGTTTATCAGTTACGCCATTTCACTTATGAATACCTTACTCTACAAAAGAAAGAAGATAAGAACTGCTAGAATTTACTCTCGTTCATTACCATTAATTACGGCGAATTAAATCTGTAATATATTATAGGTAGTAACAAGAAAAGTAACACGATCGCGTAGATCGTACAAGATTTTTATGAGATAAGGAGGATAAATAAAAAAAGACAAACTTAACGAAGATAAACTAAGTGAATGCGTAATTAGCCATGCATCTTGTATTAATCAATAGTCGATGTAATGTTTATTTTATTCGTATTCTATTTGACGCATCATTTCAACTCGTTTGAGCTAAATAACAGTAACGATTACGAGGCTTTTCGATATGACACGTAGATATTTTACCGTTTGAAACGATCGACAGTTACACATTTGTTCTTAAACTCCGTAGTTTATTATCTAGTTCATTACCTAACTTTGCTAGAGTCTTCACGTAAATAAAATTTTGAATAATCGGATATACAATTTTTTTAATTCTCAGGTAAACGGTCATAGCATTTTAAGATAATACAAGAATTATACACACTTTCATATAATATTTTGTATTTATTGTAACATTCTATAAAAAGAAGTAAAAAGTTGAGCTTACAATATCGAGGCTATAGAATTTAGCTGCGAAAATAATTTCTCGTTTGCTTTCAGTCTCAAAATTATCTTGAATTATTAAGCAGGCGACTAAAAATTGTTATTGTCAGAATGCAAAATATAACTTATTTTAAGGATAAAACAACACATGATTTCATTTGTAATATTCCATAATCACGTGATTAATCTAGCGTAATCTTGATGATCGACGAAGTTATTTCTCTCGAGATGATTCTTGTCGAAAGTTTGACGTCTAAAAGAATATGATTTTGCTGCTAAGAATATTTTCTACATGGCTATCCATCTAAACGTTTCGCGAAACAGCGAACGTTGAATGGAATGTGTTCACACCGATTTAGCTAAAATGCAGAATGAAATGATGTATTGTTTAACATGAATGCAACGTTCGAAAGGAAAAATACAGAAATCTAAGTAAAGTCACTGTAATTATACCGCAGTGCCATAATTTCCTGACGTACGTTTAAATTGCTATTACTTGTATTATTTTGATATAAAAAAATATGAAAATGATAATAAAATATATTTAAACAATTTTGTTCTGAGTAAAAGACATTTGTTGTAGTATATCTCTTTTAAATGCCGACAAACAATTTATAATAATACAGAATAACATGGCGAATAGTTCATGAACTTATAGGATAGTGCATCTACATGCAACTTCCCTATTTTTGTGAAGAGATTAGTCTTGATTGACACGTCGTATTGTAAAAATGAAGCCAGAAAATAATTTCATGCATTATTATAATATAAATGGCCATAAAATTAAATATGAAGTTTCTATCGATAATTGTAAATTGTGAAAGCGTGGCGCTGTTTCGTCAGCGAATTAAAGAATTTTTATTAATTGTATACATATATATACATATATATACATTGTGTATGTATGTATACATATACATATATATATATATATATATAATATTGTAATATAGTTTCTGTCTAAGTCTTTGTTGGGACGCTTTGCTTCGCATCTAATTTGACAATCTTCATTTGACATTATTTAACGATGATTACTCGTAATTTTATAATTATCGAGTATTTCGATTGACCATTTATGGTTTTCAACTATAGTACAATTCTTAGAGAAAAAAAAGTTGCATTTTATCATTGACGTCCCAAAGATTCGAAGAAAAGAGTCGAGAAGAATCGAATGGTAGCATAAAACGTTGTTGAAGTAGATCGAAGCATACGTAACACTTTTTACGTACGAGAGGAAACTGTACGGTATAGAGTGAGACATACGCTTTGTTGAAATCGCTGTAGGATTACGTTCACTTCCAAGCCTTTTCCACTTGATGTTTTATCGTTCAGCTAAACGAGTCCCATCGATATGGCGTATCAGTGCGAGGTGTATACCTAGATATGCTAAAACTATCAACGATTCTTCGACCAACGCTAGCTTAGTTAATCCTGACGGGTTGATGATATGAGATCATTTTTCAGGCTATAGTCTAGTTAATTAGAACATAATAAGATTATGTCTGAGACAACTTCTTGCATATAATTGCGCGTCTTTCGCACGACCAATGTTTTTAATTTTGAGGACACGGCAGCGTCACCGCTGCTTCACGATAATCGTGAACAAGACTAATTACACGCAGGAAAATACACGATAGGAGACTCCTTCATTTTCGATAAATGCAAGAACGTTTGGTTTAGACATTACGCTTATTCAATCGGTTCTATTAGGTAGACTACGGTCTTTAGCTTAGAAATTGGTTTGAAAAAAGTTTTTTCGAACGATACATCAGCGGCCTTCCAAATTCTAGGACATCTGAAGTTAAAAGAATGCCTCAAAGCGCCTGCAAAGCGCTAATAAAAAAATAAAAAATCTGAAAGTATTCTTGATGCCAAATAATTATTTTATTGATCTAGAATTCGACATAATTTTTATTATCTTCACATCGTAATTAATGTAGGTTTTATCCAAGCGGAACAACGAGTCACAATAACATTAAAATGACATCAAAGTGAATCGAAAAATGAATATATAAAAATTTAATAATCATTTTACAGCATTCTTGATGTCATTTTGATGCCGTGATGACTCCTTATTCTGCTTGGGTACTGACGATGTAGATTTACCTCGTGAACGCGATTCGAGCCTTCGACGTGTTCTTTTAATTCAGGTCTCCAGAAAAAATCCAGAGAGGAACAACAGTACAGGCAAGTGCCAGACGCAAATTCATTGTGTTCTGCACACACGTGCACGCAGACGTGTACGCGCGGAACATTCAGCTGAACGCATTCGCGGATCTGAAGAAAGATTTAAACCTCGTGCATTTTTAACTTTGTATTTAAGTAGGTGATGGGCACGAGGAAGAGTCTGCTATTATTGTAATATTACCTTACACAAATATAAACAATAATAGCTTATAATAGCTGTAAATTTACATTATGAAATAATCGAAGAGGATATGGAATTTAAAATGAAAAAAAAAAAGATTAAAAAATTCACGCAATTTTTGCTATTATTGTTATAACGTAAAGTACATAGTTATGAATTTGAAAAACTAATTAATCGATTAATTAATCAACTACAAGCATCGAAGTAATGCAATTTCGTCGTGATTTTAATCGATTTACTGATTGCGCGATTCTCAAGTTGCGGGGAAAAAAGGGAGTAAGAAGTTTGTAAAATAAATGCGCGGATGTTGTATTCGGATATTGTATCTTTAAAATTCATAAAAATTCACTCTTCCATTAATCTACTTATAACTTTATTGGCTGCATCTTCCGATAACAATGAAACTTAAAACGATCTCATCGATGAGATTGCGTCTAATAAAATTAATTCGAACGGCTTATTCAATAAGGAAAACGATCGTTTTATCTTTCAAGAAACGACAAACACTTCCGACAAATAAAATACAATTTTGTTGCCAAAACGAAATAGGAAAGAGTTGACTAAATCTTTTTTGACAGAAAGTAGTTGACTTTTAGTGTTTTCGATACGTATGAAAATTATTGTTCGCGATATTAATAGCAATATTGTAAGACGCAGAACAAGATTTGCACAATGTTCCTCGACTAACTATGATTAAAAATTTCGACGAAAAAAGAAACGTAGGAAAGGTGACTACATATCCCTTGTTTTCGTGTATTATACATAGCATACCCTTCAAGGGCCTTTGAAAAGCTACTCGAGATTAACAATTGACGTTTAAAAGTTTCAAGGAGAGTATGAACAAAGTAAGGGCGAAAATAATTCAAGATAAGAGGGAGTGATCGGAATCGGTTCTCAAATCCCCTGCCTGCACACACCGCCATGTGTAATGACATTTAAGTGGATCGTAATTTGTAAATTATTATGGACTTCCTATTATATGCTGGTATATAATGATACATGTGCTCTGCCACAATAAAGCAGTTTTTTTTATCTACTCTGCCGCAGTATTTTCTTCTCCCATATATAAACAATAAATTTATCTATCACAAACAACAATAATTTTTTATTGATTCCATATATATATGTATACAGGGTTGGGAACGTTACCTTGAAAAAGTAACTCGTTATCGTTACCGTTACTTGGAAAGTAAGGCCCTGCGCACAATAGAGAAATATTAGATATTAAAAATAGGAATTAAAATTTTAAATTGTACGATCTAATTTATTTTTGGATAATCTCAATTTAAAAAAATTTTTTTGTTTAAGTTTTCCTTTTTTTAATGTTTTTTAGAGATCTCACTGCTTTTTGGGTATATTTTTTTTATTAAAAAATATTTTTGATTTAAGACTGTAATAACAAGTTTTTTTTGTATACTTGGTATAAATATATTTTTTTAAAGGTTTTTGTTAGGGATCTCACTCTATTTTTTGGTATATTTTTTTTTATTAAAAAAGCATTTTATAAATATACTTTTATAGAGATAATTATTAACATGTATTTTTTTTAAGTTTTCAAAAATTGGTTCTTCATAATTAAAAGAAAAAAAATATAATGGATTCATTTCATATTGTCTATGACTGCAAAGAATGTTTTCTTTTGTAATCAATTTTATAGAAACTATGTATCATTTCTTATTTTTTACGCTTATTATTCGGATTCCGACTTCATATAATGGATTGTGTTTTAAAAGCCTAACAAAATATTTAGCGCGCAGTTCACATGAGTTGGAGATTGTAAAAATAAAATTATTATGTATACATGAACATGCTGGCTCGTATTGGCATTATTTTATCACATTTTCGGTTTATTATTCGAATTTGAATTTTAAGGAAAAATTTTGCAATTTTTGTGTAATTGCAGACAATTACAATTGCTGTTATTTTTACTACACAAGTTAAGCCCTGCATAGATTAGAAGAATATTAGATATTAGGAATAGGAATTAAAATATTAGAATCCGTTTTCTCAATGAACACAAGATAAATAATAAGTTATATCTTATATAACATATTTATGTTTTACGTCTTATTCGTATTCATGGTGCATTACGTCTAATATTCTTTAAGAAAACTGATTCTAAAATTTTAATTCCTATTCCTAATATTTAATATTTCTCTATTGTGCGCAGGATCTTACGTATGCGCACACACACATACACACACACATACACACACACACATACACACACGTGCGTGCGCGAGTTGTGTATGCATATAACAAATAAATATGTACATACGTATAATCAATTTTGAATCTATTAATAAAACGTAATAAAAAGCCTAATATAAATAAATAGTAAAAGCATTTTTAATGCAGAGTAAATTAATTTTTTGAAGCATCATTGAAGTAAAATACAGTCAATGCAGTGTAGGAAAAGACACGAGAGGTCATTGGTATCTCTTGCGACGTCAGAGTAAAGCTAATTTCACATCAAATCACAATCGAGCGAAAAATTTTTTTATCATAACTGGACGGTTATCTACGATTAGATTTTTCTAACAGATGATTAATTTCAGTGCTATTTATAGATATCATTCGTGTTGGAAGAAAATCAATTGAAATTCGATTCTGATAATTGTTGTCCATATCGTGTGAAAGCACCTTGATGCAAAGAGAGATTACGTCTCTTTCCTATTTTTTTTATTTTTTAAATTATTATTTCGTACAGTACTGTATCGTAAATTTCAATTCGTAAAAAAATTAAAATATTGTGGCGAAAAATTTCTTTTTCAACGAAAAATGTTAAAAGTAAATTCACTTTTTACGATTTTTAGATTTACAATGCTATTTATTTATATATACTTTGTACACAATGGTTATTCAGAACTTATTTCACTTTATTTCTGTCTTCATAATTTAATGTTAAATTATAGAAGAGCGATTGTTCTCGTAAAAAAATTAAATTAAGCAAGTGTTATATATTATACAATATATGTAAATATTTGTAATTCGTACAACGAAGACAAAGAACAATTGTACGAAATCAATATGTATCAACATTTTTTTCTCTACTAGTCTCTTTGCTGATAGACGTTACACGGTTTGATCATGCGTCGTTGAACATCTACTAAAGTGGGAGTAATTGAGCATGAAAACTTCATAGCATGCATGTACTCGGGCGACCTTTCTCAGTCACCTGCCCGATCAATCAATCGGCGAACTCAAAATGAATTTAAAAAGACAAGCGTTTCTCTTATGGAAAGTTCTGTATCTCTATACAATTGCGTGTATTCGAGTTAATTATGAAAAAATAATTTTGCCGGTTTCGTATGTATCATTCGAATTGCGGTTCGGGATGGCTCGAATTTCCATTTCGATTTCGACAATTGAAGGAAAAAGAAGAGAAAGAAAAAGAGAAAACAATACCGATTTTCGTGGTTGAAAGTCCGATTTCGAAAGAGAAATCGGAGAGAGACGGTTCGCATCAATATATTTCAAGGAGAGAACCTTCGTGTCACTCGAGACTGTCGTGTGTAAAGACGGTTGGCTTCGGTCAAAGCCGATCGATACGCGAACGCGGCCGTCGGGTTTGTCACGGCGGTTGTCGAGGCGCACCGACGAGGGTCGAGACGCGCCGAACGCGGCCGAAGTGTGCCGGACGCAGCCGAGGCACGAGGAGGCGACGCATAGTGAACGACGCGGGGACCTATCTGTGGATTCGCAGTGAACGGCGTACGCGTTCTCAACGGGCGCGGCTTTGCGTCTCGAAGCTGGCGTTTTACGCGGTAAAATGTCCTCCCTCGATTATCTGGAGGTGTGCCGGCTGTGTCTTGTGAAGGACCGCGTCTCAGTGCCGATCTTCGAGGGTGAGGGAGACGTGCGGCAGATCTTCCTCAAGATCACAGCCTGTTTGCCGGTCAAGGTAAGAAGCCAACTACGCCATTCGGCTTACCAGCTATGGCGAGCCGCCATTTTGCCGAGCCTTCTCGAACAAGCTCGCGGATTGACCTCGACGAGGATCTCGGTCTCGTTGAGCATATTCTGAATCGCTCTGTAGACGAGAGAGAACCGCTCCGAGACGGCGTCGAGATGGCACGATCTTTTAGGATACTACACATTGCGCTGCGTGTAATCCCGGTCTCGTCGTCGCTTGTCGCCTTTGTGACGCCGCTAATTAGTCGATGGACTTTTGCCGCGCTTTTTTCTTCTCACGTAGATGTTGCGCGATAAAAAAACGCCTTGTTCCGATTATGGTACTGCCGATGTTTCTGTCTCTCGTGAGAAACGCAGCTGATGGGAAGCGTCTTTCATCTCGCGTATCGTGAAATTCATTAATCCTGAATGTTTTCGACATCTTGCCATCGACATTGTCCACGCTCGCGAAACGCGTAATGTCGACTCCCCAATGGTTCCACGGATCGATATTTCCGTATTTTGTTCAAAAATTTTTATTTTTCATCGCGAGACTGTCGTCTAGTGCGATTCGTGCTCTGGTTTCGGCTCAGCTATGGATTTTTACTGCGGAGGGATCGAAATTGCAAACGCTATGCGTGCATTGGCCATGAGCTTCTCGTTAATCGCGTACGATTTAATGGCGTCCCTTGTGTTTGTTGCTCTAGCGGAGAGATAATTCCTGCATAATGATTTTATGAGATGTATTAATATAATATGAATGATTTTTTGTTAGTTTAAGACGATAACTGCACAAAAATTTAATATATTATAGTAATATTTATGTAAATAAAATATTGTGGTGCATGTATAAGAATCATAATGCCTTAAAAACTGCATAAATTTATTTTTTATGAAATATTTCAAACTCATCGTTTTTCTTTATTATAGGTGAACAGGGAAGACAAATTACCTAAGAAAATATGCGATGACTGTGTGTATAAAGTAGAATTATGTTATCAATTTTGGCATACAACGGCGAATGCCGAAAAACAATTGCTGCAATGGCTAGGCGATGTAAACATGGAAGACAAACAGGGTTACAATGTTCTCAATCCGGTAATTATTGCTGTTTTGTACAATTTATTTGTCATCTAATTAATTTTTTTATGAACTAAAAAAAATTAATGAATACCCTCAAAAAATTAATGAATATGATCCTGCATAGTCTTGAATACTAGCCTTTATAAATTATATAAATCTACAGATTGTCACTTATTTAGTTCTTCTTTTGTCTATGTTTATCTTAGTAGTGATAGTGATCATAATATTTTGCATTTTGTACACTTGTAAGTTCTTTTTAATACTTTTTATACTTTACATTTTTAAATATTACAATCTTTCATACAAATGACTTCGCAATGGATACATTTTATATAGAATTGTATTGTAATATAATTATTAGATATAATTAAAAAAGATTTTGGATTATTTTAATTAAGAAATAAAGTAATAAATTATATTTAATTTAGTGAATTTTTCAAATCTTGATTAACTTATATCGGTTTTTTTTTGCAATTTTAGAATGGAATGAAGCCAGACCAGAGCAACGAGAGCAGGTTAGATGGTACTGTGATGCAACAAGTGAGCGAACATCAGAACAATATGAATATGGGTATGATGGACAATATGGGCCTGAGTATACCCATGATGATGTCGAGCAATGCCCAACAACAAATAACCTCAGTTCCTATGGACAACAGTGGTAGCTCTGTACAAAATGTCCAACCAGTAGCTGGACCAAGCACACAAACGACACATGACCAAATTACACAGAATCAAACAGACGCGCCTACGCAACAGGAAGAGGAAGAAGAAAGCAGTGAAGAAGATGAAAACTCGGACGATGAGTGCGATGGAGATGAAGGTATATATTTGTGTTATACATTGTAATTTACTTATTTAATTACTAAGCAAATTGCTTAGAAATTTGAAGAAAATAAAAAATTTTTAAAAATTCTGTTTAAGGCCTACCCATAAAAGAAGAAAGTGAAGAAGATCCTAATAGTAATAGAACTATAGAGCCTACAACGTTTGTTAACGTTTCCTTGGCATGCGACGAGGCAGGCCCATCCGGACTTCAACAACAGAAAATTGCTGACATGCCCGAGATGGTAATGCCACAAACAGCAGATGTGGATCCGAAAACTGGGTGAGTTCTCTGTTCTTATTTTACTGTTTGAGGGCCAAAGATGTCATTTGTTGTGGTTAACATAAACAATCACACCTAAATTTTGCGTTGGTTTTATTCATTATTTTTATCAACTTTAATCCAATTTCAAAATGAATAAAACTACCTAGTCTTGAATGAAATTAACGGTATATATAAATAAAATAAATTTAATGATATATTTTGTGTTAATAAATTATTATTAAAAGTAATTTTTTAATAATTCATACAAGAAGTTACCAATAACATTGTAGTATATTTCTAGAGAAATTTTTATAGAAATAATATTTAATGTGCTCTCTATTTAAGAATATTGTTTTATTTTAAAGTGCTTTTACTTATACACCATGCTCTTTCATTTATAAATTCAATAATAAGTTTTGAAAGAATTTTCAAACTCTTAAAGTAGAAATGAAAGTGTAAGACAGATAACTGCATCTTAACTTTTAATGTTTATAAATATATGATACAGGTAAACACAAGGTAAGTTTCAACACACCCCACAACCATCTTTGGCCCTAGGTGTTTAGCAATTTATACAAATATTTTTTATAACATGTAACGTTTACATTACTTTTAAACATTTGGTAATTTTTTATTATTTAAAATTGCACTACGCGATTGTTTCATTCAGAATACAAATTGCTAAGCACCTTATTACTTTTACATGTGGTAGCATGTACATAGACTGCATTTCGATGAAACGTAATCTATACTATAAATTTTTTCATGTTTCTCTACATCTTATAGATACTTCCAATTAATTTTATACAATTAATCGAAATGGACTTTATGTTAGATATTATTTATATATGTGCAAGAAAATGGATAGAGGGATTTCTCTGGATTATCCATATACATGATAGGAGAGAAGAATAAATTTCTTATTCAGTAGTAACTATGCCTATTGCTTAAGAGAAACCAGCCTGATCTCTCTGTCCACTCAGAAACCAAATGTTTACATGTTGTCGATATTAATATTCCCACGCTTACGTGATGGCACTAAATGCCGCACATGACCGATATTCAGCCGATTCAAAAATCACAGACGATAGATATTTCAATTGATGCAACGTATATCTACTATTTCTGATTTATGATCTTCGTGCTTTCCGATGCCTGCGCTTTACGATATTGCCAGGACACTATTACTATATTAATCTTAAGAGATTATCTTTTAATTGATATAAAAAGATTGTGTTCCAACGAGATCGTTAATAAATTTTGCGTGTCCGGTACAATTCTCCGGACGATAAAGTAATTGCGCAATAGTGTACAACCGAGAAGAAAATCGGTTAAAAAATTGTTAAGAGTCGATGTTGAAGAAGAAGGATCGTATATTTTCCGATTCGAAGACTTCTGCAAAACAAAGGAGAAAAAATCATCCATTAAGAGACTGCCGAGTCAAGAGGATTTTTCACATTGTAAACACAAAGGCGAGTATCAACTTTTTTATATTCTATATTCTATTTTGTTTATAGACTATTTTTTGTTAAATGCAAAAATATTACGGATTTGTATGAATAGTGTCGGTACGTGAATTTGTATAGTTACTTGCGATAAGTTTAAGCGATGCAATTTTTTGGCATCAAATGAATTTTCCTATTAATATCCCAACGCGTGTTATATTCTGTTATTTATACTGCTTAGATTGCGCGTATTTTTTCGCGCGTTTCCATAAATGCAGAAAATATACCGCGAGGGATAATTATTTTTAACGAATGATAAACCAGGCTTGCATTATAGTTGCGCCGGTTTTGCGTTTGTAGTAAAATGCGCAGGAATCTATTGCGCCTTCAATTGGCTGCAATATTTGATATATGTATCGTCGTAGAGAATCGTCTAGGCAAATGCCATTTTATATTTTTTAAATGCTTTTGTGAACGGAGAAAATTGTACTATTCAGTTCTGAGTACAGTGGACATATGAAAGATTGATACATAGCATTTTTTGTGCTTTTATTGCATCAAGCTTTCATAAATTTTCATTTTTCACTTTAAAGTACTGAATAATATGTTAATTTTTCTCCCTTGTCTGCTATTATTGCAGTTTTTAACTACATTTTTTATCTTGTTCTGCATAAAATTTGTGAAATGTTAAAATGGCGTTAGATTGTGTTGGATGCGGAGTACATACATATGTGAGAAATCTGTCCTCCGTACTAATGAGAAGAAGATGCCTTATCGTAACGGATTATTTATAAAGGTGAGATTTTTCTGTACCTGATTTAATTTGCGTTTTAACATGTTCTATCCCAAATCATTAGTAATCTTTTGAGTAAGAATTTGCTTTTCTCGAACTATTTTGCCAAGTTTTATGGCTTTATCTTTACTTTTCCCTTTTGCTGTATCGTTAGGAAATATGAAATATATATTTAAACATATTTTTATGTACATATTTATGATTATAATTTAAACGATATTAATTAGCAATGAACGTAATGAGAGAGGTCTACAAAAGCATTTCGTATTGTAATTAATAAGTCATTTTTATCATATTGTAATATATTCATCCAATAGTGTTTAAATATTATCATGTAAGCTTTGTGAATTCGGAAAGCTTGATGAGTTATTCACGTAGCGGATGATGAAATTTCCAATGCCGTTTGACTTGACGACAATTGCGATGACTTTCGATTTGCACGTGCGCTCTTGTAACACGTTTATTATTGCTGCGCTTCGAGAGAGATGCCAGCAATGCCCAAGCACCTTGCACCGGCCACCTTGCAGCACTCACATAAGCATAAATCTATCTTTTTCTATCTCTCTTTTTCTCTTTTCCTCTTTCATCACCGCCTGTATGCAAGATATATTTGTTATGATCACAAAAAACAGACTCAAAAGACAAAGTGTGTGCCCACGGGTCGTTCTCCGTTGCAATGTTCTTGGGTTTTGTCAATTTCAGGGAAGGAGGCGAGACTTTCGGTGGATTGTCGGGAATGCTGCGTCAGATTCTTTCGCCTTCGCCCGAGATCGGGGAGGCCGGTATGTCCATCAATTGTAATCTCCTACAGACCAACTCTATATTCTCGAATCAATCGTCGATGCTATCGTCGACTTTGCTACCCCCGCATTTTCAATCCATATGCCCGGATCAGTCTCTGCTCGATCAGGTGCAAATTTTTACCGAGTCTTATCCATGTCCCACGTGCGGATTGGAGTTCCGAAGTGTCCTTAAGCTCAACTATCATATGCGAACGAGTCACATCGTGCCGGAATTTGAGCACGGTATCGAGAGTCAACCGCGGTACGCTTGCGCGGTCTGCTCGCGAACCTTTGTTGCTTTGAACCACCTGAGGATGCACGAGGTTACGCATTCCGTGCCTGTACCCACGTGTGCATCGACTTCCGTTAATCTCGCTACGTCGTCCGGCGGCAACATGGAGAAAACATTCGCCTGCGATCTCTGCCAGGCAAGCTTTCGATATCGCACACTGCTGGAACGTCATCGGAGGATGCATCAGGAAATCGGCCAGGAGAAACCTTACTCTTGCCCAAGATGCTTAATGCGCTTCGAGACGCGCAACTTGTACAATCATCACGCGAAAACCCACAGACCGTTACCGGCGAGTAATGATAATCGAATAATTGCGGGTAGCAACACGGTGTCGGCGCCAGTCGATCCGACAGTAGCTAGCAATCTCGGTGTTGGCGGCAGCGACGGAAGTAGTGGTCCTATAATACCCGCAAAGTCCATACCTTCTTATCCCTGCGACTCATGCTCCAAACAATTTACGACCGCCGAATCATTGACCACGCATAAAGCGGTGCATAGATCGCGACCGCTGGTCTGCGACGTATGCGGCAAGGGTTTCACGCATCGCAAGTATTACGTGGTGCACCAGCGCATCCACACCGGCGAAAGGCCGTATCTCTGTGCCATGTGCGGCAAATCGTTCACGCAGGCGTCGACGCTCACCGTGCATCGTCGTTATCATACGGGGGAGCGTCCGTACACCTGTACGCTCTGCGGAAAGGGATTTGTCACGCGAACAATTATGCTTAATCACATGAAGAAACATTGAGCCAACGATAGATCTACGAGATCTTTTGCTGCGCGCGATTAAATTCAAAATGCAAGGACATTTTAAATTCAAGGTGCAAGGAAAAACAATGTTCTTATTTGATCTCAAAATCTAATATTTCATCAACACTCTAGAGAAAAAAAATTAAAAAATTATATCAAAATTTTAATTAAATTGAAAACATAGAATCGTAGTCAATGAACAAATAAAAACAACTTGATATAATTTTCAAATAAAAAATGAGACGTTCAAATCAAATTTGTATGAAAATTAGATCTGAAAAATTTAATTTGCAATTATTTTGAAATCTTATTATTTTTATATATTTTTAAAGCAATTATTCACTGGCGATTGTTCAGCAATTGGCACAGTGATTATAATTAAAAAGAGTAAAATTTACAAAAGTAAGATTACAATTGCATTTTTGTAATTGCTTATTGAAACCGGGTTTTAGTGACTAGTGTTTGTAATTTTTCAAAAAGTAATCTTTTTATTGAAATTGTATAGAGTGTTGATGTCTAAGTGCCTGAAATTACTCAAGTTACTATCGCAGTATAATAAATAAGTCGATATAATATAACGAACGAATTAAAATTGTAAATGAATTTTTTTATGAACACGTCTACACGTGATATGTAATTCCGTATAGTTTCGGACAAAATATATTTAATGATCAAACCAAAATCACGATAAAAAGTGAATAATTATATGCTATAATCATAAATGTTGTCATCACTGTGATATCGTTTGTATATTATACAAGATATTTAGAATAATGTTAATATTATTAGACTCATCGCAAAACTTTTTTTCTATCTTTTTAAATGAAAGTTGATGTGGCGTAATTTAGTTTCTATAATAAGAGAAATTAGTACCTGCGCAATAATATGGAAAAAGTGCCTAAAAGTCTAACTTTTTAAATTATTTTATTATGGGATAAATTTCTAAAATTTAAAAACATGGCAAACAAATGAATTATTTTTGTACTTCGCATTGACATTAAATTTTTAATTATATTGTTGACAGATTGCTAATCTATAATTAATCGACAATTAATTTCAATGTATAACTGAATTCAGGTGCCTTTAATTAACATAGGGTGAAAGACAGGGTAGAACGTGTAACATTAATTATTTAAATGTGACATGTAAGTATGAAGACGCTTAAATATTTAGATTTAGTTCTAGAAGTTGTATACAATTTGAAGGTAGATATGCAGATAAAGTAAATGATATTTAATGACTTTTCGCAGATATTCTCGACTTTATTGCTTTATAAATTTTTTTTGTTAATCTATTGTATTTTTTTGCAAACGTGTATTATATACATACACATTATACATATGTTTCTATATGTATTTTCAATTAATTAAAATTGATAAATATCTTTTGTAAAGATTACATATTGCTACAATATTTGCTCTGGTAGATATAATTTACAAGATTTTTTAAAAATAAATGCATTCGAAAAACTTAATAAAGTTTTTCAATTTTATTTTTTTATATTTGTTTTGAATATACAAAAAATGTATCTGCAAATATAGCATAATGCATACCTACATTTACTCATCTGTATATGTATATAATACAATAGCCAATTATACTGAAAATTCTGTTTATACGTATACGCAAAAATGTGTCCTTTTTCGATTATATTTTAATCTGTTTTATTTACGAGATTTTCAATAACAGTATTCTAAACTTTAAGAACAAATTTTTTATTTGAACAATGCAATAAATATGTTGCGTTTAGGAAATTTAGTACTAAGGTAAGATTTATAAAGAAGCATGTTATAGTTAAAAAAATATAAACTTTTAAATTGCTTTTGTTTCTTTAAACTTCGACTTTTTGTCATTTTCAACGCTTTACACATTAATACAGTCGACAAAATGTACAAAATGTCGATATCATTGAACGTACCACTTTTCTTCAGTGATCGACAGCTTAAATTTGATATTTTTCAATATTAATCTAAAATTAGATTATAGATATTAATCTCCAAGATGATTAGCAGAAATAATTTTTTGTAATGTGCTAGTATTACCAACAATTTAAAACTGTCATAATTGCTTTGCAATATGAACAATAATTTACTGTACATGCACGTAAGATTCGAAAGATTCGTATAATTTTGCATATTACAAGATTTTTCCCGATATTACTGAATTAACTAATGTTTTACTCCTTTCTCTAGCTAAGAAAAAAAAAATATTTAAACTCTTTAGCTCTTTAATTATTTATAGAATAGAAATTATTTTTTATTATAGTTACATTTAATAATAAATTATAGCAACCTATGTGAAGAGAAATGATAAAACATGTTCACAAACAAATACGAATATGTCATACAGGTTTATATTAGGTATGGTATATCTCTTCAATCTTAGATGCTAAAAGCTCAGCTGAGAAGTGTGATTTATTTATTTATACATATGTCTGGCATAAGTAGTTAAAAATCAAAACTTATTGATTAAATTTTAAGTGAATAAACAAAGTTATATATATAGTATTTTTTATATAATTATAATTAATATTAATTTTTAATTAAAAAATTACTTGTGAGTATATTTAACGTTCAAAATAATTGAGATTTAGCAAATTTTATTTTTTGTCAAACTTGCTTGGAGAATAAAGTTGACTCAAAATTTGTCAGAATGTATAGCTGAATTTATGGTTCGTATAATAATGCAACATTTTGTATATATTGTAAACAAGAAATAGTGCGATTATGCACTTAGGAGAAAAAGAAAAATGTTATAATTAATATTGTTAAGACGAGCACATTTTATTAACGAACACAATGTATCAACACTATATCTATTAAGGTGTGGTCAAGATACTACAAATGCTTTGAAACAGTCTTTGAATGATTTGTAAAATTCTTTGTTCTGATTGGTCAATCAAATTGACCGTATCTTTAGTATTAAGAGAACATAGAATATAGCATATAAGCAATATTTTGTAGTCGCAGATTGTGGCTACTAAAAAATCATGTAAACAAGCTGCAAGTACAACAAATAGTACAGAAGACGACGTTGACGAATGTTCGTTGACGAATAATCATTGTTTAATAATAAGACGTCTCAATGAGAGAGTAGAGAACAGAGAGATGGCTACATAATAAAGAATACTGGAAATCATAAGTGAGGCACTTTATTAACTACCTAACTTCCATACAATCGAGCACGAGTGTTCAGCTGATCGTCCCTGTACATATCTCGCTTACCACGTAAGGTCCTGGTTAAGGCAACGCTAAAGAACAAAAGAAGTGGCGGGGAACCAGCACTGATTGACTCCCGTTTGTGTCTCTCTTCTTTCCAGATATTTTGTGTCAAAACTCAGGACGCTGCCTCAGGATCGGCAGCAGAGTGGGCCCGGCGAAATCAAGCACGTCTTTACTCAGCAGCGTACGCAGTCACTGACAGCGGAGCCATTGCACACGCATCCGAAGGTTGAGACGACGAATATGCTCTCTCAAGAGAGCGTCTTACAGTGCGAATTATGCGGCGACAGTTTCCTTAGCGATCAGGCTTTTAAAATACATCTAGAGACGCATTCGGAGGAACAAGCACAGTCGCAGCAGGACGAGCAATTGGTCTGTGAAAGTTGCGGCTGCAGCTTCACGACGACAGCGGAACTGCACGAGCATCAGAAAGAACACGTTTCCGAGGAATGTTTTAGTTGTGACAGCTGCGACTATGTGACCTCGCACAAGGAGAGTCTGATCGTTCATGAGCGATGCCATGTGTCCGATTACAAGTACCAATGCGAGGTATGCGGCGAACAATTTCAGAACAAGAGCAACTGCCAGGTGCATCTGTTGTCGCACTCACAAAATGAAAAGCCGTTTCAGTGTGACGTGTGTAATGCCACGTTTCGCTACCGCCAAGGTCTTCGGCTGCACACGAAGCTGCATCAACCAGATTACGTGCAACCACAGAGGAAGCATCACTGTGAGCTATGCAACAAGCGTTTCTCTCGAAGGCAGGTATTGCTGGTGCACATGAAGACTCACGGCAACGTGGAACCGCAAAATGAATATGTGTGCACGATGTGCGGTAAGTCCGTGTCAAGCAAGACTTATCTCGCAGTGCATCTGCGCAAGCACACCGGCGAGAAGCCACATGTTTGCGATATTTGCGGCAAAGGCTTCATCTCGCAAAACTACCTGAGCGTACATCGTCGGACACACACTGGTGAGAAACCTCATCAATGTACTCACTGCAACAAAAGGTTCACTCAACGGACTACGTTGGTGGTGCATCTACGGGGTCACACAGGCGATCGACCTTATCCCTGCACGTATTGTCACAAATCGTTCGCTTCGAAAACAATGCTAAACTCGCACTTGAAAACACACGCAAAACAAAACGCTCGACAGCAACAGGAACAGCAACAACAGCAGGTAGTACAGGAGGAGAATTCACAGCTGCAACAAGAAGAAGCTTCATTGCCGTTCGAAACCGTCATAATAATGTAGTTAGAACAATGATTGCTAAGATGGATTTCGTATTTTTTATGTAAGCAGATTTGCTTTTTTTTATGTTTCATCAAATGTAGGTGATATTAGCAGAGAAAACTTTAGGTATAAATAATTATCAGATACTTTACAATCTATATGGATCGATAAGTTTTTGAATCCTATAGGATAACTGATGGAAGCATATTATAAGACACAAACTCTCTTTTGTAATATCTTTTGCGCCATCTTAAATGAAAAATATGCTTGTAATATACATTAATTTGTTAAAATGTGAACGAGTATTTTATCGAGTCAGAGTCTCTCTTAAATGGAATCAGTGTATTAAAAGTGTTGCAACAGTTATAACTATAGCACTGAATTTTTTATTAAATCTTATTGGAATTAGACTGTTTTAATATCACTGTTTGTGATATTAGACTGTTGAAACAATGGCTATGAATAGTGGCAGCTTTAGAAATAAAAAAAATATAGATATATTATTTTGAATTTGTTATACAAGTTTCAGATAGGAGAGTCTTTACCAAAAAATAGAAACCAGAAATAGAAATACAGAAAGCCTTGTGAATTACATGATGCGGATATATTCATTTATACACAAAGTCTATAAAGTCTGTTTTTACCTCTTATATTTTGGAAATAATTCAAAATTATGAAAAATTGCAATACGTGGTTGATCATTTCGAGCAGCTCTTTTAAAGTTGGAGTTAAGAGTGGGCCATAAAATCAGTGAGATATAAGGATAAAAGAGCAAAGAACATAAGAGTATTTGTATTGAAAATAAATATACTGATTTTCAGAAAAATTTTGTGTACTTAGTCAACGAAGAAATTTTCACTGATTTAGTTTAAGAGTGGTAGGTATTTCGTATTCCTTTGAAAAATCTAACAGATAATATTGTTGACATTTATACATAATGATTTAAAGAAATCACGAGATAATGTCAACTTTTTATTGTAGTTGATGAGTACGTAAAAGAATCATTTAAACATAAAGTATTGCAAATTAAACTGTACACAATCCAAGATCTTTAATTAAAAAACTATCTTGTGAGATTTGATCAAATTGTGAAAGTTTTACCAATAAAATATTAGTTAATTTTGTAAACAAATTAATAAATATAAATTGAAGAAAAATCGGAGCAATAAATAGTTCTCGTATGTCTATTCGTAATGTTTGAAGTTTGTTGGCTATGTCTAAAAATATCAGAAAGAGTAAATGGTACTTTGCAGTAATAAGCCGTCCATAACTTTTTAGCAGGAATGGTAACGCATTGCAAATAATGAGTCATCGTTACTTTTACGTTTTTATAATGATTTAATAATGAAGTTACAATTTTTCATAATGGTAATGGTAATGCTAAGATTGGAATAATTATTTTTATTAAATAATTCTTTACTGTTGTAAAACTTTTTACTATAAATAAGTAACTTCTAATTTTACTTGTTGCAGTTGACACATTATGTGTCAACTGAGTTATTTTTTTTCAATGAGTAACGTGTAATAATAACTATTTATTTGTCAAAAGTAACTATTCCAATTTTAGTTTTACTACTATCGTTATGAAAAACTAATATTATCAAATCGTTATTATAAAAAAATATCGATGACGATATTAATCGTAATTCGTAATTCCCATCTCTGCTTTTCAGTTATATTATTGTGACAGTATTTTTTGAATTTATGCTTATATGTTTTATTTTTAATTCTAATATAATTATAGATAATTATTTATTCAATATTTGCTTCATGCGCGTCTTCATATATAAAAATTCGTTAATGATATATTTTAGTGTAAATAATTGTACACTCTTAAAACGAGTGTGATACTTGCCTAATTATAAATGTTTATTAAATACAATTACCGGAAATAAAATTTCCAGTGCCTTTGTTGTTATACATCATTGTTTAAATTAAAGAAAGTTATACACAATTATATAAAAATTATGAGAATAAATCTATTATAAATTATTAATATTATATATATGATCTGATAGTATCTAAACAAATTACTATAATTTTTGCATAACATGTAGAAATATATATTTTACTATTTTCTTTCATTAAAATCATAATTGTATATGGCCTACTTAAGCGTAGCGATTTTTTTTTATTTTTTGCTCAGTCTAAAATTAAAAACTGATGGTCAGATTCAAAGTAAAAACATTTCTTAACATTAAAATATGGTACAATTTCAAATATTTACATGCGTGCAGTGAAGATTTTTAGAAAAAGTACCATTTGTACTCAATATGACCTAATTATGTGTTTTCCTCTTTTTTACAAAAGTGTTGGAAAAATGGATAATAAAGTGATTTAATAAAATAATGCTACATTAATAAGTTTATAAGCTTATTAACATATTGACTTATTTATTAGTATATTGACATACTTGTATAACAGTACACAAAAAAACTGTTTTCATCAACAATCCATTAAATAAATCATTGACTTATCTTAATTTTTCTCTCTTAAAACCATGTCTTATGAATCACTTTAGTGCATTTGCAATTTGCATTTGTAATTTAATAGGTAAATAATAATTTATGATCGAAGTAATAAAAATACCAAAAAAAATTACAATCCATGTGTGTGTACTCATTATTGATCTAAGCCATATTGGTTCTATCTTGCAAAGAATTTTTTTTCTTAAGTTATAAACAGAATGTTATGATGAAAATAAAAGTAAAATTAAGCGTAAAGTATAAATATAGAACTGCAATAATATGAACTGCAAAGATTAATAACTATCACTTGATAGTTGTAGAAAGCAGTTACTTTCTGACGAAATATTAGATCATGGGAAACACAATCAAGAAAATTTTACTTTTGACCTCACTGTCAATAATAAAATACATAAAATTGGTAATCTGTTGTAAACAAATCATATTGACAGCCTATACGACACACTAGCATTATTTTCAATTCATCATGTAACTATTTAGAAATAACAGGTAGACCATATTGGGTATTAAGTTATGTAGCGTACGGTTACCTCATATATAATGTAATCATTTTAATTTTATTAATTTTTTTACAAAAAAAAATAAAACTAAACCTTTTTAAATAAAATAAAATTTTTATTTTAATATTGATATTATAATTGTGTAGTAATAAAAAATGTTTGTAAGTATCACGTTAATCGTACCAATATAAAAAACATTAAATATTTAAAAATATGTATCATTATTTCATCATATTTTAAATAAGAAAAATTGAAATAATAAGTTAAACAATATTATGAATCTTAGCATTTCACATATTATTTATAACAGTATTTTATTTTTAAGATGTTATATTCTCTTCAGAATATTCATATTCTATATCGTGAATTAATTAACTTCAGATATAAAGGAAAGTTTTAAGTTATAAGAAATTAGCGGGAAATATTTCTTTCATTTTTAATTATTCTACTTTGTTAGATATATTTATAAAATTTGATATTTTTGCGTAATATTTTTCATGAAATAACTTGCTTTACATATAATTTTATTATTTTAATATTATGTAAGGAATTATTTTAATAAAGTGTTGTGTAATTCTTTAGAAATATTGTTTTTCTTGAAAATTTCTTTAAAATCTCTTGAAAACTATTTAAATATATAAAAATATTTTAATGAATTATAATTACTTTCTAAAATGTTAAATTTTTTCCATAATTGTTCAATTTTGCGGATAGTATTTTTAAGATGATTTGTTACGCTTTATTATCTTTTTCGTAAATAATTTAAAAATTATTTTATATATTAATCTTTTTTAAACTTGTGCATGTTTTTTTGTATAAATTTTGATTTATAATAACTTAAGAGATATCTGACTCGATGTGTCACTGAGATTGCAGCTCTGAAATTGTACAGTAAGTAACAAAAATTTAATATTTTATATTGGCAATTTTGTTAATTAAACTTCTTACTACATTTGTGAAGATTTTAATGAATATGAAAGATACGCCTTTTTACTTAAATCAACTCTATTGATTTTTCACTTTACATAATTTTTCTCGTATTACCCCTATCTCTTGGATAATGACTTGTCTAACACATGAAATGACTAAAATAAAAGTTGAATGCATTTATTCATCTTCAATTACAAATATATTTAATTTCTTCATTTCAGAACTGAAAACCAGAATTCCAAGATAGCTCAGAAAAAATCTGCGATAGAAAGAGGAAGTCAAAATGCATCCTTCGTTGTCCTTCAAAAAATTGACGACACAACTATTCTTGTTCAGGAGGTAACCGCTTACCACTGTGATTCGTGCGACGAAGATTTTGATACAAAAGCTAGTTTGATAGTGCACAGAACGGAGCAATCGATACTTAGAACTCGAAAAGCATTGCGTCAAGCAGAAAAAAAGCATAAGTGTGATATGTGCGGACAGCATATGACAAATTTGCAATTGATCAAACATCAGATACAATGTAGATATCTTCTGGAGACACAGATAAAAGAGGAAAGAAAAGAGACAACTAGGAATATCATGGAGAGTTCTCAAAAGGAGAACAAAAATATATCGGCAAATCCCGTTAATTTTCTAAATGCACAGAAGGAACAGAAAAAGACAGTCAGGAAGATCAAAGTGAATCGAGAAGAGATAAAAAAATCGTCTGTAAGTCTCATTAAATTTCTGGACGCAGAAAAGAAAGAATTTAAAGATACGGCCACGAAAATCAAGAGTCAAAAGGAGAGTAAGAAATTATTGATAGGTCCTGTTAAGTGTGACCAGTGTAACAAAGTATTCAAGAAGGAAAGGTACTTGAAAGTACACAAAACGTTGCATGGCGCAAACGCGCATATTTGTCATATATGTGGTGCGAAGATGACGTCGGATTATTATCTCAGGATTCATGTTATGCGACACAATAAACAATTCACGGAGTACTGTGAGATTTGTAACAAGGGTTTCTACTTGAAGGCAAATTTGAGAAATCACATGAGTATGCATAATGAAGAGAAGGCTTACATCTGCGAGATCTGTCATAAGTCCTTCCGCAGTCGAATTTATTTCCGAACTCATATGAAGATTCATAGTCAGCCCGAAACGAGGAAAAAATTTAAATGCGAGTTATGCAGTTTTGAAACATTTTATAGTTATTACTATAAAGAGCACATGTGGACTCATACGGGCGAAAGCCAAGTGGCATGTGAAGTATGTGGCAAGTTAGTCAGCCGGCAGTACATGAAGATTCATATTAGAATGCATACTGGTGAGAAACCAGAGGTTTGTGAGTTTTGTGGCAAAGCGTTCAGCGCCAGACCATATCTAATTAAACATCGGCGAACTCATACTGGTGAAAAGCCTTATAAATGCAAAATCTGCGAGAAACGTTTTACTCAACGGGGTACTCTTAGTGTGCATCTTCGGAGACACGAAAATCCCAAGTGAAAGCTTTTTTCTTTATTTTTTCCTTTAAACTTATTATAAAACACTTTTTGTATTGACTATTTATATTTGTATTACGGCCATTCTACATAAAACATAAAACACGAGTTGCAGATCGCAAACACGGACAGTCAAATACAAACACAATATAGTATTGACGTTTTTGTAGAATGGCGTTATACAATATTGATTATAATAATTAACATATATTGCGTTTATTCTTTGAATAGAATCATTACTACATTTTAATATTTGTAATTTAATCTTTAAGTTAATAAGTGAGATGATCATAACATCTCAGAAGTTTTCCTCTATGATTTTCTAAACTTGTTTTGAAAAAGGAAAATAAAAAATATTTACCAGAAATTTTAAAGTTTTGTTTATTTCTTTATCTTATAAAAATATAACATTAATGTAAATTTCATGAAATAATATAATAAGTAAAAAATGTAACTATAAAATATTTTTTTGGAGTATTTTAGCACTTTACTTAACAATTTACGTATCTTTGAATCATTTACTTAATATATTTTATATGATATCGTTTATTTACTACACAACTTAAAAATTGCTGTTTTTTAATTGTCTGTAAAAGAAAAAAGAAAATTTTGAAGAGAATTCAATGCACAGCGAAGAACTAATGATACTTGTATTCCTCTACAATCATTAAAAAAATTATCAATTAGCATTTAAAAATATTTACAAAATATTGAAATATTCAAACTAAAAAATTTTATTTTTTTAGTTATATTGTAGTAAATATATGCATCTGTTGTAGCAATATATACATACGATTAATTATGTAATATAGCATAATGTGGTATTAATTATATTTTACGTGATAGTTATATCAATTAAGATGTAGCCAGACAGACAAATAATCCTTTCTTTTAATACCATATATTGTACATTATGTCTATAATGCAATAAATCTTAATGTGTTTTTCTAATATGTTTTCTAGTTCATAATTTATATCCTGCTTTTAATCTCACATTTTAAAATTAATTCACATAATGAAGGTTGTCGAAATAAATTAAATTAGAATTTAATAAAATCGTTACTAGTAATAATAAAATGATCAGTTGAAACATAAATTAAATAGTAATTGAGATTAGAGAGAGAGAGAGAGAGATCGCGATGTATAACACAATTCAAATCGAGAAAGACCGATAATTATTTTTATTACACGTTGGCCTTATAATAATGTTTTCTTAATATCAGCGATTGTTGCGATAAATATTTTACTATATATCATTTACTGAACTATTTAAGACACCCGTACAAAATGTAGGGAGATCCAGGTTCAAATCTTGGCTGATGTAATATATTCGCAATAGGTCCTTTACATTTTTGGGGATAATCTTATATATTATAGAACTTGTTAGCATTAGTATTATTAAATTGATTGTGAATTTAATACTGTGATATTACTTCTCTGATTCAATTTAAGTGCTGTATTTGAGACAAAAGTAATGGCGCACAGTTCAAAAAATTAGAAAATATATTTAATAAAAATTATGTACAACATTATTTCAGTACTAAGATCTTACTATGACCATCTGTCGCCTTTCCTCGATTTGACTAAATTATGTATATGAAATATATTAAGTATATGAAATTATTCAAGTAGGAAGAGTGCAATACAATTTTTGTTACAACTCATTTTCTACTTGAAACAGTCTACCTGAATAATTTCATGTTCTTTATTTATTTAATCATGATATTTTAATTTGTAATCTAATAATAAATGCTATAAAATACTTGTTACAATTTTATATCACTTTGATCAAACTACACTTTTAAAAATAAAATGTTAACTATTAATTATTTTTAGAATGTAGATTGTATCTTTAGGAAAAAATAATTTATAAAAAATGCGAAAAAGGAAAAGTTTGTATGAACTTTATAAAGAAAGTATTTTACAGTATTTAATTTAAAAAAATATAATATACATGATTAAAAATTTAAATTTTCCTGAAAAAATTTCAAGATTGTGTTATCTAATTTTAAATAAAGATTGATTAGTGACAGACAAATTGAGATTGACAGCTATAATTGATTCAATAAGTATAGTATGAAAGTGTCTCCTATGGAAAACTTATCAAGAATATGTAAAAGCTTAGTCAAGTAAATCAATTAATTCAAGTATTTTCTATATTTATTATAACATATGATTCTCCGTTACTTCCTCGCGCTGTTGACAGATATTATTTATTACAGGTGCAACGAGCTTGACATAGAAGACGTAAAGCTGGATCCAATCGAATTACAAGGTATAGAATTAGTGCAATATCAAGATGAAGTACCTACAGTAGAAGAGTATCATCACATTGGTCATCAAGAAATAGTTATGGAAACGATCGAATATAAGACCACAGATTTGAGTGTCAAACTAGACTCTACGACGGAGATATGTGTCATAAAACGGGTTTCCGAACACGATTCGAGTCGCAAGCGTGCGACAGTTTACGAATGTGAAATTTGTGGAAAGCGAATGCTTAAGAAGTTGCAGTTTTTGAAACATAGACAAGACCATGAGAGGAATCCAAAAACCGAAGGTCATTGCGAGGAATGCGATAAGGTTTTTGACAGTGAGGAAAAGTTGCGAAAGCATATGATAAAGTCACACCAGAAGGAGAAGCCTTTTCAATGCGTTCTATGTGGCAAGTGTTTCAAGATCGAGGAGTTTTTGAAGACTCATCTAAAACAGCATAATAAACGTTTTACTTGCGACATATGTGGCGTGTCGAAGGTCTCCGGATACGATTTGCGTCTGCATAAGAAGAAGCATAATCAGGAATATGTAATTCATTGTGAGATCTGCAACAAGGGCTTCTACACGAATCAGACGCTGGAGCGGCACTTGCTCACGCATACTGGCGAGAAGCCGTTTGTGTGTAAAATATGTAATACCGCATATGCGAGCGCGGCGTATCTCAACATGCATATGAGATCCCACGGCGAGAGGGAGAAGCACAAGTGCAATATCTGCGACTTCGAAAGCTATTGGAAGGCCGCGCTAAAAGTACATCTTAAGATACACACCGGCGAGAATCAAATTACGTGCGAAGTGTGCGGGAAGTCTGTGAGCAGCAAGACGTACTTGCAAATACACATGCGTATACATTCGGGCGAGAAACCACACGTTTGCGAAGTATGCGGTAAGGCGTTTAGCGTTCGGAAATATTTGATCGTGCATCTAAGAACACATACCGGCGAAAGACCTTATGAGTGTAAAATATGCCAAAAGAGATTTACGCAACAAGGCTCACTTAATTCGCATATGAAATCTCATAATGAGAGCAAGTGAATAAAATATTTTTCAAAGGTTATATATTGTTCACTGCTGTGTTGAGTGTTAAATGTGACTCTCTGATCTTTATTTTGGCTTGTAACCTCTGATTATATACAATCACTGTATTGAGAAATACTAATATAGATCCGTAAATAATATGATGATTATTGAACTTGTGTTTGAAAAGGCTAATTATAAAATGAACATGCATTAGGTTCAGTGATTGAATTATATAAATTGTATATTGCCTCATAATTATTAAATTAAGTTTTGTAAGTATTAAAGAACTAAATCCGTGAAGTTTTGAAAATATAGAATGAACAAAACCGATAAAAATGTATGTGAAAAAATTTTAATTTCTCGTTAGAGATATGAGACTGATAATCACAAAAAATAAAAAAGAATGCATACTTAAAAAAACAAAGATTTGTAGATTACTAATATATTTTTATTTTGCAAAATATGTTCTGAATTAATTTTGGCAGATACGTGCCATTAAGTAGATATGTAATTTTGCAATTGCATTTTTTGAAGTTTTTAAAGTTTAATTTAATGTTTTATTTGAGAGAGCGAAGATATGAATTTAATTTGAAAATGTAATGCAGAAAAATGTATGTTGCTGTGTAATCTAATAGAGTTACGAATATTTTAATTTAATGTAAGATGGAATTTATTAAAACAATTTCTTAATATTTTTTATTTTGAGAATTTTTATTCATTTTAAATTCATTTAAAATTTGATGAAGTCATAGTTACATTATTTGAATAGCTTAATATCATCCAATTTGTAATACTGTAAATATATATTATATATGTCATTTTCTATTGCATATAGTTTGCTGTAACATTTATTGAATCAAAAATAAAAGATGTATTATAAATATGTTGTACATTGCTTTTGATAGTTGCGAATTTTTTGTCTATCCCACAGCTTATTAAAAATTTTTTGTCATATTAAATACTGAAGGATTTCTATGTCAATAATTGCATACGGGAAGTGGAACAACCAATGGAACAACTGCCAATATGAAAATGTTACTTGGATTATAAATATTACAATAAATATTTACTACAAGTTTTTAAAAGGTACGCATTATTCTGTATTTTGAGACTGAATCTAATGCTTAATATTATATTTATTAGTTTACAGTACATGGTCATTATATTTTATTTGCAAATTCTTTAGGGCAAAGAATGTATCGTTTGAAAGAATGTCTTGTACTTTAGGAGGAATTTCAAAAATTAAATTTACATATTTATATTTATAATATAAGTGTATGTATAAAACCTTTAAAAAATTCGGGCATATTGCAATTGCTTAGTTATAAACAAATTTATAGGAAGACAAATTTAATTACATAATAATTACGTATTAAATATATGTACATTATGTGCGTGCGTGTGTTACATGCGTTTCTTAAATATTTATAATCCATTATTTTTATGATTCTTGTATGTATGTGTGTGTGTATATATATTTATATATCTTGTGTATAGTGCGTTTGTCGCGAGACATTATAGTGTCTCTTGATACACACACGCACACACACTATAAAGTTGAAAATTCTTTAAGAAAATTAGATTGTATTTTTTGATAATATTTGTGATAACATCTAAAACTTATATTACTACACAACATCTTAAAAGAGATACATATATGAAAAATAAATTTAAATAAAATTGAAAATAAAAACGTATGAAATCTTTTTATAATAATTAAATTAATCATTTAATATTATTACATATATAGTCATTATTTCATTTTCTTTTCAGAAATGAAAAACTGGCAGAGACGTGTGTAAAAAATGAACTGTCTGTAGATGAATATATGGATTCTATATTGGTTTCAACTTTCGTTAAGGAAGAAAAAATAAATCAGAAAGATTGCAGTGTGCAATACGAAACTGTAAGTTTGAGATATAAATCTTCCCAAAACTCATTAATGCAAAAAGAACCTGAAGAAGCCACAAACGGAGGAATTATTCGTCAGAATTATTCAAGTATGAAAAAACAATCTACCAGTCAAACATTTTACAAGTGTAATATATGCACGAAGCTTTTCAGATCAAAGAACTTATTTGAGGGTCATTTAGTGGCGCATAGCGACGCTCGACCCTATCAATGCGATGTTTGCGACAAGTCTTTTAAGAGAACCAATACTTTAGCGGTACACAAACGAATACATACTCATGAGAAGAACTTCGTTTGTGATGTGTGCGGTCGCGCATTTGTGCAAGCTTCTCAGCTGGCCACTCATCACAGGCGTCATTTCGAGAAGTACACGACGCACTGTGAGATTTGCAACAAGGGTTTCTTCACGAACGCCGAACTTCACGGGCACATGAACGTGAAGCATGGCGCCAAGGAGCACGTGTGTACCGTCTGCAATAAATCTTTCCCCAACAATCACACCCTGATGCGCCATTTGAAGATTCATGATCCAAATTTCAAACCAGTGAAGCATCAGTGCGAATTCTGTGGTAAGACATTTGCTTACAAGAACTCGTTAGTGGTCCATGTCAAGTCGCATACTGGTGAAAACAAATACGATTGTCACCTGTGCAACAAATCTGTCTCGTCTAAGGGATCGCTTCAGGATCATTTGCGTCTTCACGGCGGGGAGAAGTCACTGGTCTGCGATGTTTGCGGCAAGGCTTTTCACAAGAGAACAACATTGGTCGTGCATAAGAGGACCCATACCGGCGAGAAGCCGTATTCATGCGATACTTGCGGAAAATCTTTCACGCAACACTCGACTCTTGTAATACATAAACGATATCACACCGGCCAAAGACCGTATCAGTGTAGTTATTGCAATAAATCATTTGTATCTAGGGGATTGCTTAACGCACACAATAAAACACATGTAGTAAACGTGATGGAGATGCAGCCCGTATAATCATATTTGGATGTTCATTTTTATTATACTGTGTCAATTGCATCTTCCGTGTTCAAGATATTGTGTAATGATACTTATATCAGACTTATGTGGATCCCACTATGTGTAGATCAATAAGGTGAGCTATTCCTGTGGTGTGGATACTCAGTAACCCAAAAATAGTGGGGAGCTGATAGCCAATCACATTCAGTTTGTGTGATGAAAATCCACATGGCTGACAGCGCGCGGTTCGCGCTTCGGACCGAATGTGATTGGTCGCCATTTCATGTACCTTTTATGCGCAGTAGCTCACTTTACTTCCACCTAGGATTGTGTTTCGAAATTAAGTCAGTACTAAAAATCTACAGCATATGTAACGTGAACTATAAATTTTTAGTACTGACAGTATATTAGAACACAGCCTGTATGGATCGAAGCTGCGAAACAAGACGAAACAGTATTAATAGTCCGAACGCTCTCATTTTATATTTTGGCGATGTTCATCTGAATTGTTATACGATTAAATATGTTGACTTTATACTTTTTGTGAAAATTTAATGCTTATGATGGCTGATACGTTTTTTTGTTGTATTTATAATTTAATTTTTAAATCTTGAAGAACTGAAACATTAATCTCTTATTTTTACTTTTTTAATTGAAATACCATTTACAATATATTGAATAAATAACTTGAATTTTTATATCAAATGTATTACAATCATTTCCTCTGCAATTTTAATAAAATGAAGTGTTTTCTTAATGAAGTTATCTCTTTTTATTTTTGACAGACGACAAAGTGGAATATTAAGAAATTAATGTTTATGTAAAAAGTGAATAAACAAAATTGTACAGCAAATACCAATAGAAAAACAAACAGAAATATCGGAAAAGATACGTGTAACATCATTTTTATTTTGTACGTGGATTACAGTAAGAGTAACTGATTTTTTTTTATATGGATATATTGCTGTATTATGTATTATTATATAATACAATATAATTATAATACATTATGAATAAAAATGCTATTCACACAAAAATTATGTGATTATCAAAAGTTGTCTTATCGTATTGCTTTTTTCATATTTCAAGTGTCTCCGTTATATAAAATATGACAAAATTCTGATTATTCTTTATAACTAAATTATCTAGTTTAATGACATGATTAATGAAGTTGTAGACGAATGCGCAAATTTGGTAATTTTACTTACAGGAGTAGAAATAATTTGCTAAACAACGAGACCAGACAATGAAAGAAAGATCGTTACGATGTAACAAGGATATTCGATACTGATATCCCCCTGAATTTTTCCATTTCAGGTACAACCAACTACCGTTTTCTGAAGACTATTTCCCGATGTTCTCTAAACTTGATCTGGTGAAGAAGAATGGCGAACCTGCGAAGTCCCCATCGAAGTGCCCGGAATCGGCGGATATGATTGACGAGGCAGCAGTTTCAACGAATCCTGAACAAGACATTATAAAGCAGGAAGTAAACGATGAGGATGATGAAGAAGATCTTCCTTTGGCGTATCATTGTAAACTCTGCGGTGTCTTCTTTGCCTCGCAATCCTTGTTGAACACTCATGAGATCGAGCACAAAGGTAAGCGGAAGAATACGTGTGCCCAATGCGGCCGGGTCTTCAGAACTGGTATCAGCCTTCGTAAACACATGAAGGCACATTCGGTACGTAAAAGCGGTCGCAAAAGCAACTCTTCAGGAGTGGCCGGCCGTACCGCATCATTGAAGAAGGTGAAGAAAGAGAAGCCTGAGGAGTTTCTCTGCAAGACTTGTAACAAGATTTTTCGACATAAAAGCAACTACCAGAAGCATTTGTTGCGCCACACAGTAGGTGATCTCACTTGCAAGCATTGCCCCAAGAAATTTCGGTTGTTTCGTGACTTAACGAGGCATGAGAAGACGCATTTCTTACCGAGTTATATGTGCAAGGAGTGCGATTACGAGACCACTGTTCTGGCGGCTCTAAGCATACATATGACACGACACATGGATAAAGCAGATTTGCCGTTCAAGTGCAACGAATGCGAAAAGCGTTTCCGAAAAAAACTCGATCTTCAAGAGCATTATAACATTCATTCGGGCGAGAAGCCATTTGTTTGTCAGCTCTGCAATAACGCTTTCTATCTGAGACGACAGCTCTCCGCTCACTGTAGACGCAATCATCCCGAACTAAAAGCCAACAAGGTGACCAGCACCGCCTGCGACATTTGCGGCCGTGTACTCGCCACAAAGAGATCGCTTTTTCGACATAAGGAGAGTCACAATCCGACGAAGCTGTATCTCTGCGATTACTGCGGAAAGAGTCTCAGTAGTGCCGAGCATTTGAAGAAACACAGGAGGATCCACACCGGGGAAAAACCCTACGTTTGCGACATCTGCGGAAAGGGTTTCACCGATTCCGAAAATTTGAGGATGCACAGGAGAGTGCATACGGGGGAGAAACCGTACAAGTGCGACCAATGCACGAAAGCGTTCTCGCAGAGATCGACGTTGACTATTCATAAACGCGGACACACCGGTGAACGACCTTACGTCTGCCAGATATGCCATCGTGGATTCTCTTGCCAGGGCAACTTGACGGCCCATCAGAAATCTACATGTGTTTAAGAATTTCGATGATAATGTTGTTTTGTGAATGACTTGAGACTGTTTCGATGATGTCACAATTCCCGTTGACGATCATACGACGGTTACACATTTAATGATAAGAACAGTGCGATAGTACGTGCTTACGCGTTGTATGTATCGTAACAGCGGAACAGACAAAAACTGAGAGAAGTCTTTTGAATTATTATAGATTATATATCTATCACTATGTTGACGTTGGACAATGTCGACAGAGCGTCATACTTGCGATATTGATCCCAATGCGATAAATCTCTATGATATCTTTTGTACTCTGATTGTAACATTTGCGTAAATTGTACGGCGCTCAAAGATAAGATTACGCGCGATATTTGTCTGTTTGGTTCTTCATGAATTATATGATTATACATTTGTACGTGCTCAAAGGTTCCGTTACGAATATTGTTGCTCTATTTTTTCATTGTAGATAGGAATAATTTGTAAGCCGAACAATGCCAATGTTGTTGAACGACGAATTCGTTTCCTTTTTCTTATTTTTTCTCGTTTCTTTTCTAGACTTTCTCCAGGCGAGACTTCAGGCTTGCTCATACGAATGTGGATAAATGCATCGACAAATTTATGTTAATTATCATTAATGATATTCGTTATTATACGTTTAATAAAATAACTCGTATATCAAAAAGTGTTTGTGATTACGAAACTTTATCTTTGTCTATTAAATTTGTTCTTTGATCTTGAAGCGAGAAAGCGTTACTTTTTCCAACATCCACAAAAATTGTCACATTAGTTCTTGGATCGCATATTTTCGTAAGAAACTTCGAATGATCAAGAGGAAGTATCAATGAAAGTTTTGGCGATGTGATTGTGTTTAACATGCTGAAAAATTACTATTGTTGCTTGCAGAATCCTCGAGGTTGGAGAGTTCATAGGGCAAAGTATCACGGTTGAGTAGCGAAGAAGAATTCAAGAGCCACAACTATATAGGATACGAGATAAATTCGAGTTTAATAGTTGAAGAATTGCTAAAAGAGAAGGAAGAAGAAGCAACGTTGAAGGAGTCTTTTAAGTAGGCGCATGATAAAATCGTTAAAAATATTTCGATTAATGTCGAGAAGAAAAAAGAAGAGAAATACGAATGTCCCATGTGCCACGTGACTTTCTATCTGCACGGGAGTTACAAACAGCACATGGTAAAGCACAGCGATGCGCGTCCGTTCAAATGCACGGTTTGTGAGAAAACTTTCAAACGTATGTCGAATATGAACAGTCACATGCAGATCCACAGCGGCGTCACATATACTTGCGACTTATGTGGCATGACTTCAAAAAACAGAGATTCGTTTAGGACCCACATTCGACAGGTACATAAGCGTGACTGTCGACACCGTTGCGAGCAGTGTGATAAGAGATTCATGTCGAATCATGATCTCGAAGATCATAAGACGAATTATTTGAACACCAAAACCTTCATTTCTCATTACTGCGGCAATGCTTACTCGCAGAGATCATTTCTGATTGCACACAAGCGCGTGATGCATGAAGTACAAAAGAGTGCACCGAAGCAGCATAGATGTAATCGTTGTAAAAAAATCTTTGCCACAAATTTTAGTCTTCGTAATCACATAAGCTTACACTTGCAAACGTTCCTATGCTCCCGATGTGGCAAAATGTTCGCATCGAATCACGTACTGATGCTACATGAACGTTTGCACAACGATGAAAAACCCTACGTTTGCGACATTTACGGAAAGGGTTTTACCGACTCCGAAAATCTGAGGCTGCAGGAGAGAGCATATGGGGGAGAAACCGTACAAGTGCGACCAATGCCCGAAAGCGTTCTCGCAGAGGTCGACGTTAACTATCTCAAACGCGGACATACCGGCGAACGACCCTATCAGTGCGAAAGTTATGTCCGAAAGCTTTCGCGAGATCTACTGCGCAAAGTTACTCACACGGGCGAAAAACCATACAAATGCAATATTTGCGAACAAATTGCACTTTCACTGCACGTAGCAGCATGATGGCGCATCGTCGTAAACATCCCAACGTTGATAATTATCCGGTGCCGCCACCGGTCTTGCTCAGTCAACTTGTCCGAAAGTCGAACTAGTAACTGGGTACGATACACTTACGAATTCGTTTGGAATGATGATTGTTAAATTAATTATTTATTTTGGATATGTATAAATACTGTAGTTGGTGCTAAAACAGATAAACACTTAAGAAATGTTACAAGTTAAACAAAGTTTTTATAACTTTGATTCTATCCTAATACACTTAAATTACATTTAATTGCTTAATCTTTGTAAAAAAAAAGAAAATTATGCAATATCAATAATATCGAATATATCAGCCAAATAATCTTATTAGTGTTTTACTGAATATTGCTACTAATAATTGAAGACTTTCTTGATTTTTACATAATTATGGTAGACACTGCACGTTTCGTGTTTGTATTGATTGAAACTAATGGATGTTTCAGGGGACGATGGACCACAGTGTGGGATGGTGATATATGTCGGAAAGTGATTGTAATACATGATGACATGGTAGAAATTACTTCTAAAAAAAGTGTGAAGAAACGCCGTAGTCCAACAAGAAAGGACGAAAAGGAAAAAATTCGACAGCAAATAAAGGAAAACAGCAGAGATGAACTTCAGACAGAAAAAGAAGCAGACCAAGAATTATTGAAAATTATTGAAGAAGAAAATAAATCTGTAGAAATGTTGCCATCCAAAGATACTTCGCAAAATGAAGGAAAAAAAGATGTGGATCAAGTATTGGATGAAGTGCGGACCGCATGCCCGTTTTGTTTAAAGTACTTTGATAGTGAGAAGCATCTGAAAAGACATGTCGTAGCAAGTCATCAGAAAAGAGCGTATAAATGTGACAAGTGCCGCGTGTCTTGCCATACCAAGCAAAATTTGGAAAAGCATCGTAAGAGTCATAGTGATGATTACTTTTTTGAATGTGACATATGTCACTTGAAGTACAAACGTAAGATAACCCTGCAACAGCATCAAGTGCGAGCGCATAGTGACGCCGCTGCTCAGTTTATTTGCGATTCTTGCGGTCAGTCATTCAAGGTAAAGGTTGATCTTCTTGTGCACATCAAGAGGAAGCATAATACCAACGTTTATATATGCCGATATTGTGGAAAATCCGTGACGGATCTTCATAGTCACGAATGGAAGCATAAGAAGCGAGCCGAGATGGCCAGCTTAAAATTTTCGTGTCATTTATGTATCAAGAAATTTCAGACCAAAACTCGTCTCGATAATCATTTGTTGTTGCATAAACAGGGTTATAAGTGCACTGAGTGTAATATTGTTGTGACCTCATCGAGACAACTAGAGTATCATAAGAACCGCGTACACAAACCGGGCACAACTTGTTCAATTTGCAAGAAAGTATTTCTGTCAACGGGTAACAAGTTTTATCAGCATGTCCTTACGCATGCCGGTATTAGGCCATATAATTGCGATATCTGCGGCGAAGACTTTACTCAACGATCCAGTCTCTTTCGGCACCGAAGAAATCATCCCGGTCCTCTTCCACCCTATACATCACAAGTCCCCATCGCTGGTTTAGCCAAAAATGTTTTACAGAAACTTTTTAAATTAGAATGACTGATTTGTTAGAAGATACAGTAATACGTTACCTCTACAAAAGACGTCCCTGGTCTACAGAGATTTATAGAAACAATTTTTGAAAACATTTCTTAAAAAAATTATTTGCTGATATAATTGTGAGAATATAAAAATATTATTAAGATATTGTTTTGCTGATATATTTTCATATTCTTGCAATATATTTTTTCATATGTGTATATCATCATAATTAAAAGTTTCTGTGCCTTTTTTCTCTGTACGGTAGACGTTTATTTTTCTTTTTAATTGAATTTAATTTAAAATTTTGATAATTATGAAAAATACCTCATTTTAGAGATGTGTCATATTATTACACGTCAGAAAAAAATCAACTTGAAATGTAGTAAAGGTGTATAAATCGCTATATAATTTAACAAGTTTTTACGGTGGTAGTTTATAAACCTAAAAAGACTGATTTTTTTTGCAATATATAATTATATAAAGTTATTTTCAATTAATTTAATTATCTTGGACATTTATATTTTCTGCATGTGAGAACATATTTCTTTTATAAATACAAAATATAAGTATTTAGTATGGCCAAATATTTACCTAGAATGGTTGAAATGTATATGTGATAATAATGCTTCATTAATAATGAGGTATACATAAGTAGACATAATTCCAAATTATATTATTTGAATAATGTTTGTAATTAAACATTTACTAATAAATAAAACAGATTGTATTTTTGCAAGATTCCTTTTATGTTATCGTTAAGTAAATTAGTATTACTGCAAACATTAATATTGTGAACGAATAAAAAGTGATTAATTTATTTAATTAATTAAACCATTCTATTTTGTTAATAGCATTAGATCTAATTCGAAATAGTTTTATTAATTTAATAATTGTATTAACAAATACTTTTTTTTTTGTTAAAATAAGAACGTAAAGTATTGAAAGATTAATGCTGTTAATAAATTATATTTTTCCATGTGTGTATTGCAAATTAAAATTAAAAAAGGTTTATGTGTGATATTCTTATTGTGTAATAACTTTATTTTGCGTAACAAATATTCACTATATTATTTACAATTTTTGAAGTAAGTTTATATTATTATTCTTATATTTGACTGTGACAGATTTCGTATATTGAAGTATATTAAGCATTCATTTCGGATTATCTGGGTATAACGAAATATAAGAGCGTGTAAATTTTATATGAAAAAAATTTGATAAAAATATTTATATTAAAATATGCATAAGTTTTCCTAATATTATTTGAACAAAATATTTTTATTAATTGATGAGAAATTGATGGTGATAGTTGCAATGTAACAGTGAAATTTATCTCTTTACATACAGTGGTATCATTACTTAACTACCTGAACATATGTTTAAAATACAGTATTAATACTTTTACACTGACACGATTTATCCCTGTTTCAGGGAAAAGCCCATCATCATCAGGCAGAAAGGAGGGCAATACCGAAAAGGATCTTTCCGTTATGTCTCTATTTTATTGGGTTCGTGGAAATCTGCTCAAAGTGAATCTAATTCTACAAATACAAGTGGAAAATTTAAACCCGTTACAATACAGTGTCGAAGTATACGACCGATTAATGTAGATTCGCAGAATTTATTCGTAAAAACTGCTAAGGACGCCATTGTTGCAATTCCATCTTCGTTGATCGCGAAAACGCCGCGAGTCTCCAATATGCCGAATTCAGACAAAGAAATCAATGAAGTAGACGAAGTCATGGAAAAGATAAGAAATACGTGTCCATTTTGCGAGAAGCACTTTAACAATGCGAAGAAAGTTGAGGAACATGTTAGATATGTGCATCGTAAACCGTACCAATGCGACAAGTGTAAAAGGACTTGTTACACATTAGTAGCGCTGGAGGCGCACAAAAGAATACATCGGTCGGACTATTTCTTCGAATGTGAGATTTGTCATGTGAAGTATAAAAGTGAAGACGGATTGAAAAGACACAACATTCGCATTCATAGCGACCGCGAACCGAGATACATTTGTGAACATTGTGGTCGCAGTTATAAGCTGAAGATTGACCTGACGCATCATATAAAGAGAACCCACTTATTTGATCTGCAAATTTGCCGCTTCTGCGGCAAGAAGGTCAGAGACGTGAAGGGTCACGAGTGGCGTCATCAGAAGCGAAATCGTGATATCAAATATGAGTATCCATGTCACTTGTGCCGCAAAAAATTTCATCATAGAAGCAGATTAGACAACCATCTAATGTTGCATAAGAAAGGTTTCAAGTGCGAGGATTGTGGCAAGGAATACAGCGGCACTCGCGAACTCACGAGTCATAAACGTTTCAAGCACGGTCATACGAATATCTCCACTTGTATCTTATGCCAGAAATCGTTTCTGTCGATTAGTAATTTTTACCAGCACGTGCTCACCCACGCCAGTATACGGCCATATAAATGCGACGTCTGCGAGAAGAATTTTACGCAACGCTCCAGTTTGCTAAGGCATAGAAATCATCATCCTGGACCACTGCCGCCATTATCATCGTCGCATCCGCAAATAGCTGAGCTTGCCAGGAAATATCTTGAAAAGGTTCAAAATGAGCATCAATAATAATTTTTTATTATTGAATGCGTGATCATTAACAAAGGACTGTAAAATGGTATCGTAATAAGAGTTACTAAGGAACGTATAAAATATATGAAACTATTTGAATGTACGATTCGCATACTTATAAATTTTTAATTGTACTTTGTGTAGGAAAGTTTATTTACATGATGTCAATTATATTTTTGTCTTTTTAAGAAAAACAACTGACATAGTTATAAAAATACTTATAAGAATGTTCTATATATGATTATGTTCTCTTTCAGAAAATGTTTTTTGATATTTTTTTTTATACATTAATTGGAATGTTACTGCACATCAAAAAGAAATTACTAAATTATTTTTTATGCATTGCGCAAAATAAGTTTTACGTAAACATTAGAAATATTCAATGAAAAAATTTTTGTTTTATGTGGATATTATCAAATTATCATATCTGATGAAAAATTGTGAAAAATGTACATAATTTAAGGAGTACCTTCTCGGCGCTGAAAAATCATCAATTTTTAGAAATTTTTTGGAAAGAATAAATTTGATATCTACAAAAAGGACATATTTAATTGATTATTAGTATATAAAAATTATTTTTTGTAATGATTTAACATATTAAAATTTACTTTTATTGGGGCTGCTTTCGAGTTGTCCCACAAAACATCCTTCCAGTATTTGCATTCTATAGTACTCTGTAAAACAAACGGAAATAAGAAAAATGATTATGATCTTTTAGAAGTTTTTATTAAGACTTGATATGAGCTAGATTTCCAAATTTTGTAAAAATCGAAAAGTTTTTAAAGCATTTTAAAGAAAAAATTCGTTTTTTTTTTTTTTTTTTGAAATATTTTGCGACCTTTAAATGTTTATAAAAATTGTTATAATTAAAAATTAAAAAGTGGTTTGTCAAGTCTTTAAAAAAAATTGCATACTCAAGTGAAAAATTGTTTTATAAAAAAAGGAAATTGTAAAGTTATCGCGCTAAGATTTGGAAAGGTAGGCCTGATAATAGTCTTAATAAAAGTCAATTTAAACAAGTTAAAACGATTAAAAAAAAGAACTTTTTACACATTATTAATCAATAAAACATGTCTTTTTTGTAAATATCAAATTCATTTATTATCTTTTCGAAAACATTTTTCAAAAATCAGTAATTTTTTAGCATTGAGAAGCTATGCTAATCCTTTAATAAGTAGACAAATTATACTAAAATGAGAGAAATATACATATATATGAAATTAGAGAATATAATATTTCTGATGTAATTTCTAATTTTTATTTAAATAAATTATTGCCATGAAATAAATCATAGACTTAATTATTAATTATACAAACGAAAGTATTATTTTCTATAAAAGAATATAGGAGTAATCATGTAATTTGTTTAATAAATATTAATAATTTGAAGTATGTTCTAATGAGTTTAACGTAGGTATATTGATGCAAGAAACATTTGCGTTTGCGAAAACATATTTGCGAATATTTTTTGTTTTTTGTTTAAATTTCCATAGGTTTTGTTGTATAGGTAAAATTAATTTATATGCTTTATTTACTAAAAATATTATATTTCTGGAGAAATCTCAAATAAATTTTTTTCTAATTTCAAAAATTTTCAAAAGCAGAGAATATTTTGTACGAAAAAAGTTTCTCTGTATATTTTATATGACTAATTTATATTTGAATAACTATAATAATTGATTTCTTCAATAAAATTAAATGGTTTTTTGTTTTTCACTTATTAAATTCATCCTTGTAGGAATCAATGGATTACTGTGTGAGACAATTGTTTATATGGAGAATTATGCGTTACAAAAAGAGTTTAAAATGAGAAAGACTAAAGTTATTTGAGCTTGTTATGACTAATAAAATTTGCTTGCGCAGCATAGCGAAACAAAGTTTAAGATGTAAAGAAATCTGATATATGATATTCTCTCTTATGCATGCGATCGATTAATGGATTGCGATTAATTCATCAAAACGCTCAAAATTTCCCGAAAGGATAAACTCACAAAAGTACAAAATATAATTGTTGATATAATGCAGACCGAGTTGGACGATCATCTGCTGATCTTCCATCAAGATCAAAAGTGTTTAAAAAGTATTCAAAAGATCTAATAAAGCGTTGCAAATTATAACATAGAATGTAGAATATGCAGCAAAATGACTTTATCTATCCTCGTAAATATCGACTATATAATTTGCATTGTGATATTAATGATGTGAATTTTACACAGTGATCTACAATCTGTTTTTTTTCCACAACCTGGAGAGAACTAAACTTCTTATGTTTTATCTTTTCTCTTTAATATGAAAAAAGAAGAAAAATGAATCAAGCAAGAAATTTAATCATGAGTTGTGAAAAAAGAACAACCTTATATCTCACGAAACGTCGAAAGGATTAATCTTACCGTCATCCATTTCGAAAAGTTAATTTATTTAGAATGTTTCACAATTATTTAGCTTAATTAATTAATTAATTTTTTATTATTGATAGGAGTAATTTTACAAGGATGCAAGTTGTTACTTCTGTTGTACTTCTAACAGATATCGATTTAATACCGAGACTTTAAAAACATAATCCAAAGGGAAAGTTAAGTAATGCCTTACATCTTACATAAATCTCGAAAAATTTTCAATTTTTGTTTATCTAACTTTGAGACTTGTGCATACTTCAGTAATTTTTATATTGCAATACGTAATAAAATCAACAATATATATTCAGTTTTACAGAAATTTAATTTTTTTTAGAAATTAAATGTATTAAGGCCCAGTTGCATCAACATTATTTTGGCTTTAAACGAGACTTAAACATGTATCTGTCTTTATCTTTCTAAATAAAGACACATATTTAAATTTTGCTTAAAATCAATATAATGTTGATGCAATCGGGCCTAAATAATCTGAATGGATATTATATGCATTATATATTGTATTATATATTTTATATATTAATATAATCAAATGTTTGTGTTTTGTATGTAACTTAGCCTAAGGTCGCTGTTTATTGTTATAAATTGTGAAATCGTTAGAATAATGAGAAATATTTACCTAAGAAAATATCTGTAAGCAGTGGAGAAAAATTATTTTTGTGAAATTCAGCCAAGCTTCTTCTTTATTGAAACTTTTAGCTGAAGTTGCACCAATGCATGCTCGCGTGCAACCAGCACGACCATATCCCTATTTACAAATAAAAATCGACTGACAATTTTTATAATTTTTTTAGGTACAATCAGCTAGATCCACTCTCACCAACTTTTCTGATAGTAAAACTGGAAGACGATTATTTTCGCATCCCAAAATCATTGAGCGTATTTATGATGAAAGAACCGCCACCTATCGAGGAAAATAGTTCCAAAACCGAAGAATCGAAAGAAGAACAGGAAATAAAACAGGAGAAAGATAATCGCATCGAGAAGAATCAAAGACGCGTTGAGACCAGGAAGAGAAATAAAACCATCATCGATGATTTAGATGATTTGGACGATTTGGATGATGCTCCTTTGGACTTCAGAAAACGGCGCAAAGACGAACTCTCAAAAACGCGATCCGGCAAGAATACAGCTAGTTTAAAGAAGAAATCGCATATCTGCGAGATCTGTTACATCACGTTTGATCGCAAGAGCAAGCTTACTAGTCACATGTTCAAGCACAGCAATTCACGGCCGCACAAGTGTACGATCTGTTCCAAAGGTTTCAAGACTGGTGCGTATCTTTCTAGGCATATGGAAATCCACGATGAACCTGCACAGCTTCACGCGTGTACTCTATGCGATTTTAAGGCGCGCACGAAACCATATCTGAAGATACATTATATTCGCAAGCACACTGAAGATTATAATTATAGCTGCGAGCAGTGCGGTAAGATGTTCAAGGTGCAATCTGATTACACGACGCACATGAAGGACCATGACACTGAGTCCTGCGTTTGCGACATATGCGGCACGTCTTATCCCAGCAAGAGCTCTTTATATTTCCATAAGCATTATAAACATAAGACAAAAGTTAAGGAGTTTGAGTGCCAGATTTGCAGGAAACGTTTTAAGACCCAAAAGAATCTTGATAGTCACGCTGAATTGCACAAAATGAAGTATGTCTGTGAACAGTGTGGCATGGAGTTCAAATTCAAATACGGTCTCACGAAGCATCTCAGGACGCACTCGGGCGAGAAATCGTATCTCTGTGCGATATGCGGCAAGACCTTTGGCTGCCTCAGTTCGCAAAAGATCCATTTGCTAACCCACGTCGGCGAGCGACCTTATGTTTGCGACATCTGTGGCCAGAGCTTTACTCAACGGTCACCGATGATGCTACACCGAAAGAAGCATCCTGGTGTACATCCACCGCCACCACCTATCAAAATTACGAATCTTTTGCATGGTGTGCAAGACAAAATTGTTGTGAATAAAAGTGCCAAGTGATTCACGAGTGTATGCGACAGATGAACATGTGAAAATGAAGAGTGACTATGATTCAGATAACTTTTGTATCTTTCTAATACAAATAATCTGAAAGCGCGTGATATGCAAATGTGATTTTTTAATATTATCTCAGTGGCGATACATTTGTCATGTAACGCAGCTTGGACAATCCCGCCTACACTAAAAGCGATAAAGTAACAACGTACGTTATTATCTTGTGATGTATAGATTCTGAAATTGGAGGATTCTTTTCTCGGCAGTATATGCTCTCATGTCGGTATGTCGATTTTACGTTCAAATTTGTTAAAATATTTATTCGAGATAAAATTATGAATTAACGTTATATTACAATTGATTAGGTTTACAACTAAATTCTAAAATTCTGAAATCAAGTATTTATTTACTTTTTGATATTAAATATAAATATTTAAATATTTGAAGATTCATTTCATAAAATGAGAATAATTTTACCATTTAACAAAATTGTCATTTTTTAGTTTTTATTTGAAACTTTAATATATTTGTGTTATGATTTATAATAAATTTGTGGCAATGTAATTAGTATAGGAGAAGTGATGCCTAATATTAATCTCATATTAGTTTATTTTCGCAATGCTCTGCTTTATCTTGAATTCGTTCACAGTATAATTACATTTCATTTTTATATCGCAGTCTTCCAATCTTATTTATGTATAGAGTTTAATATGACACCATTTTTGTAATGTCAAATTCAAAGATATTTCTTGAAATTAGGTAACTTGAATATGGTATTTATCATAATTTATCATAATGTCTTGTATACTCCAGTTTGAAATTTCGATTAAGAATGTAATATATTTTTGTTAATGATAAACTCTATATTTTATTGAACAAGAATTTTGCTTTTTATCTATTACACGAAGGATAATATGTTACTTATTAAATAATCCGCATGTAATTTAAATTTTTGATGATGGCGATATTATCTTTCAGTTTTCTCTAAAATGAAAATTTTTTACAAAATTTATTGAAAATATAACTTTTTCGAGAATAATCCTCGCCAGTTGTTTGATAGTGATCTTCTGTTTGTCGAATGGGACGATGCAATGTACAGTATAAAATCGATGTAAGATACTAATAAATACATATGTTTTTAGTAAATGAATAGATTCGCATTTTGTATGATTAGAATGTTGATGAATCCTTTTCTTAAAAAATATTTTAAACATAATGAAAAGTAACAATACAATAAAATATAATATTGATTAATTGGAAGTCGCATTTTCAGCAATAGAAAATTTTTTACCATTGTGAAGAATGCTTTTCAAAACAATTGCTATAAAAAACATTTTTATGTAAATGAGATATTCTAAATATCGAGTTATATTAATGCGAATATGTTTCTTTTAAAAAAAAGTAACGAATAATACACGTACGACGGAGAAATTGCTTCATTAACATTTTATTTATAATAGCTTAAGACTTCAGAAGTATATATTAAACATCACTTTTAAACATCATATTCAGATAGTATAAGACAGATAGACATACATTTTTTTAAGTAAAAGAAGGAGTGGAATAATAATTAATGTGATACAATGTATTTTCTATTATTATTCACATAATAAGTATTATTTAATTATAATGTAATAAAAATTAAATTTGTAAAAATGCTCATAATATAAAGGGAACATATTTTTTTACAACAATTTGCAATTAAAATATAATTATTGTATACGTTATAATATTCTAAGATATATCGTTTATTTGTTGAATGTATAATATTTAATAGAATATAAAAAGATATTTTTTACAGTTATAGACATCATATGTCTGTGTTTGTGTTTTGCGTTAAACTGATTTATTTTTCTTATTTTTAGGTCTGTGCCATGTGATCCTCTTGAACAGAATTTCTTTGTGGTACAAAGCAACTATCAACTTTATTCTATGTCAAGGTGTTTTTTGCCGGAAGTAAAAATGGTGATTGCTGACAAACCTATGGAGAAGCCTGAAGAAATGTACGAAGATAAAAGGACCAAATTGAATTTGTCATCAGAAATATGTTGTGAAAAGATGAAGCGTACATATTTGAGACCATATTTGTGCCTTTATTGCGGGAAAAAATTTAATAGAAATGAGAATTTGAAGAGGCACATGAGAAAAGCAATGGCATGTTCACAACAACTTTTATCTATACGAGTGCGCAATTTTTTGTCTACACCTAGTACCTGAGACATTTCTTAAATCTCATGTGTCATTACATGAAAGCAACATGGATTTAACTGTGCAGATTGTGATTTTAAATTGGCAAAGGGTTTCGAGTCTTAAATGCCAAATTAAAATAAAATAGCGATAATATTTACGCCTTTATATTGCTACTACAGTTTGCGATATATATGGTTAAAACTTCACTCAACGCCAGAAATACTACACCGGAAGAAGCATCCTGGCATACATTCATTGCCACTCATCAGAATTGTAAATCTTCTGTATGGCATGTAAGACAAAATTGTTTTGAATTATGGTGCCAAGTGACTAGTATATGCGGCAGATAAACATGTGAAGATGAAGAGAGTAATTCGGATAATTTTTGTACCTTTTTAATATAAATAATCTGAAAGCGCGAAAGTATGATTTTTCAATATTATCTCAGTGGCAATACAGTTGTCATATAACACAGGTTAGACAATCTCGCCTATACCAAATGTGATAATGTAACAATGTATTATCTTGTGACAAGTATAGATTCCGAAATTCAAGGATTTTTTTTCTCTAAAGTACATGTTTTTATGTTGATCTATCTATTTTCAAATACATTAAAATATTTATTCGAAATCAAGTTATGAATTAATGCTATATTACAATTTATCAGGTTTAAATTAAATTTTAAAACTCTGCAATCATTTATTTACTTTGTGACGGAATGTTTAAATTAAATTTGAAGATTTTATTTCATGAAATAATAGAATTTTATTATTTTTAATTTTTGTAACTTTATTAACGTACTCGTATTACAATTTACAATAAATTTGTTGATTATGTAAATACAGTATAAGAGGAGTAATATCTGTATTAATCTAATATTAAATGCAGTTTATTTTCAATGTTCTATTTTATTTTGAATTTGTTCACCGTGTAACTACATTTTATTTTTATATAAAAACCTCTTAATTTTGTTTATGTAATAGAGTTTAATTGAAAATATATTACCATATTTTAACATCCAATTTAATGTTTCTTAATATACGGTAATATAATATCTTGTATATCCGAGTTTAATATTTTTGCTAAGAATGTGTATACAGGGTAAGCAAAAAGTATTGGACCGGTAAAATGTTTTAACAAGACATTTGAGAAAAATGTTTTAACAAGACATTTGAGAAAAATGTTTTATACAAAATGTTCCAGAGGGGGATAATTAATGGTTATTATGTCTAAAAAGTAAGGCATTGCTTAAGTCTTATGTATCATTACATAAAAGCGAATTTATTTCATTGTTCAGATTGCGGTTTTAAGTCAGCAAAGGTTTCTTAAATACCATTAGATAAAACAACATTCTAACATCTACGTCTACAAATGTCAATCCTGTTCTGAATTGTTCAAAAATAAAGCGGTATTTCTGAAACATTGAGCTCTGTACTGTAGTTTGTAATGTGTATGGCCAAATATGTCAGGATAGTTGTCATTTTATACAACACAAATGCAAATATCAGGATGACAAAATTTGTATCTACAAGCAGTTGCAACATGAAGATAAATGTCAAAATGATGAAAAGCATACGACAATAAGGATATTTGAGCGCAAAAAACTTGATTTACAAGAATGCAACAATAAGAATTTTATCGAGTTGGATGATGAAAAACATACGACAATAATAAAGATATGTGAGTCTGAAAAACTTGACTTACAAGAACACGATAATAGGAATCTCAACGAGTTGGATCGCGATATAAGTTTATTGAAGGACAAAAGATTTCGCAATGCAGGTGGAGTTTTAGAACGATGAGTTTACTCAACAAACATACGAAACGGCATTTGTGAAATTTTAAATGCAACGAATGCGATGCAATATTCAAATATAAAGCTTCTTTTCTTAAACATAAATATAAGGATAAGAATGACTATTAGTTATGTGGATTTTGGATTTATCAGCTTATTAAATACATTAAAAATTGTATTCATAGCAAACGACTTAATAATTTTACAGTATTGGTCTGTCCATCCATCTCTCCGTCCATTCGCCTGAAGGTTTTTCAAAATTGCCTAATTTTTTTAAACTTTGTTTTTGCCAATAGATACCTAAAGACCTTAATTCCAGTGAAGTAAAAATGCAAGTCAAATTAGTTGACTGTAAAGGAATCAAAATTAATAAAAATTTGTTTAAAAGTTTAAAAATGGATGTTATACTGCACGCAATTATAAGATCGTTGTAGAATCATAATGTAAAAGATCTGTTAACAGTTATATGATGTAATTTGGAATTTATAATGTAATTTCTATTACTCGATGATCTAAGTGCATAATACATATGTTTTAATCATGTAAAACTATTTTACTTATAATGCATTTGATTTTGCACATAATTAATAAATACATTTGTATACACGCGTATCTCGAGATATACAAGAAAGAATAAGAATTGTGTTAAACTAATATAAACATAAGTTAAACTAATTATAAATATATATTTGCCACGATGCGGTTATATTTATTAAATAATGTATTATATTAAGTTATCTGAAATTTATGTTATATAATTTTCTACAATTTTTAATTTATACAGAAGTCCTTTTTCTTTACATAGTGTAATTCTAGATTCGAATCATTAGAATTAATTTTAATAAAGGGTTCCTTTAATTTCGAAGGAAAAAGATATTCGTATAATGAACAGTTTTGATGCATTAAGATAAATGAATTCATGATTTTCGAATCATACAATAGTTCTACAAGATTCAATTGTATCTAAAACTTTCTTGAAACATCTTTTAGATCTGAAGTAAGTAGTGATTGAGATGTTTAAGTTCTAGCAACATCATTGAAACTAACTGCTGTATTTTAATATGTTTTAGAGAGCAAAACTGCAGCAAGAAGATCTTGCAGATGGATGCTTCCGGTTGCTTTATTGTCGGAAAAGATTCGATACCGATGAGACTATGGCAGCACGCTGATAATTACGGTAAACTGCGTTATTCACTAGTACCGATATCAAACGATACCGATAAAGCTGAGAAAGACGTAAAGGTAATCGATGTATTATCGTTGGCCTCTGTTAAAGTCGAAGAGACCGAGGATCGGCAAAGCAATCGGAGAATCAGCGGATGCAGCGTCCAGAATCGCATGGATTCCTCGATGCGTATGCGCAAGGTAGTTGCCGATAATTACACTTGCGACAAGTGCGATATAAAATTTCCTATGCAGTCTATGCTGAGTCGTCACAAAGTAACGCACAATATGCGTGTATGGTTTCGTGAAGGACGTCTGAAAGAAAAGTACGTGCGATATTTAACGAACGTTCGAAGACAGTCTAGACAGTTGAAGGCGCAAAAGCGTTTACAGGGAGCAAAGTACGTTTGCACGTTTTGCGATTTTGAGTGTAATAGATTGACGACTTTGGACGCGCATGTAAAGAGGAAGCACGCGGCCAATACGAATCCGAAGAAGTTTATTTGTATTATTTGCAGTTACGAGTGCTTGAATGAAGCAAATTTAAGCCGACACATGCTCAAACACAGGAACAAAAATACGACGAGTTTTGCTTGTAATTTATGTGATTTTGAGTGTAAAAGAAGCACTACTCTGGCGTCTCATCTGGAACAAAATCATAAAAGATCTAAAAAAAAATCGAACGCAAGTTGTATGGGAAAAAAACGTAGAATAACGGAATATAACTATACGTCTCACAAGAAGCTTAATCAATCGGCTGGCTCGCACAGTCGCGGGATGACTAAGAGAACTAAGTTAATCAGGCACGAAGATTCTTTGGCAGTTAAAAAGGAAGTCTGTGTAGAAGATCGCAGCGAGACATCGACCGCCGACGTTCCGGAAAAACCTAATAAAAAAAAGCCCGTTGAAGAACACTGCGATCTCTGCGATTTCACATGCGCGAAGAGGAGCACGCTATACTCACATAAACGCCGGCACAAGGTAGAGGATGTTAACGAAGTGTATGCATGCAATGAGTGCGGCTTCAAGACTGCCAAAAAGTCATCGCTGTACTCTCATATCAAGCGGAAGCACAAAGAGCCACGGATCTACGACGGTGATGCGCAACCAGAACTGTTCTATTGCAGTCAATGCGACTACAAGAACAAGAACAAGTATGAGTTGAAGATACATGTTGCGCGGAAGCACACAGATGACTTCAAGTTCTCCTGTGAGACCTGCGGTAAGAAGTTCAAGGTCAAAGGTGATCTGACGAATCATATACGTTTCAGTCATCGGGAGCAGCCAGTGATTTGTGACGTTTGCGGTAAGACCTGTCTCAATAGCAACTCCTTGTATGTGCATCAGAAATTCGCACATTACAAGGCCAAGTACGAGTGTCAAATATGCAAGAGGCGAATGGTCAGCCAGGAGAACCTCAATGAACACATGCTCAGGCAGCACGAGCGTAGGGAGAACGTGGTGTGCGAAGAGTGCGGCAAAACTTTCTCGCGGAACAGCAGATTAAAGGTACACATGAGGATCCATACTGGAGACAAACCGTACAACTGCACCATCTGCAACAAGTCCTTCGCCCGCAGAACAGCTCTCAAGCAGCATCTACTCATTCACACCGGTATCAGGCCATACGTGTGTGATATTTGTGGCAAAGCCTTCACTCAGAAACCAGGTTTGATCAGCCATAGGAAATCGCATCCGGGTTCTCACCCGCCTTTGCCGCGCGTTCTCATCGATCATATCTTGAATGACGTTATGAACGGTTGACACGCTGATTGATTGGTGTAAAATTTGCGATAAAGTTTGAACGATTCTGAATATTTGAATAGACTATCCGGTGATGGCAATGTATAAAAAATAAACATACTTGTATAATTGCGAAGGAGATGCTCCTTAACACAAGTTTTTTATTCAGTGATATTTAGAGATGTTATAACAATTTATATCTTAAGACAATTGAATGTATTGTTTACAAAAAATTTTAATTGCCATATGTACATGTAATAAATGACTTTTTATATTATAATATCAAGTATATCAATATGCATTCTCAAATTAAACGAAATTTCTAAGTTTGTTAATTTGTTTCACATTGTTATGCATTACATTATTGTCTTATTTTATTTGTTTGGTATCATGTATTAATTAAAGATGAATTATTAGAATCTCTGAAGTTTTTCAAAATGAAATTATATTTAGCAATATTCGTAAAGCAATTGATTGTTAGAATTTCATTTTTTGTTCCAGTTATTTTGTTATCTTTTCTTTAAAGCTATTCTAAATATATAATGTATGCATATAAAATTATTGTACATTTATTCGCTTTTATAAGTATGGTAAATCTATTGTGAAAGAATGTTTAAATTTTAACATTTGAATGGTATATATATTTTTATATATACGTAGTGCCGTGTTTATATCCTAGACTTAATTACTTTTTTACATACATGAGCTGTAACCGAATGTGATTTAACTGTTTAGTGAATATATGTCACAGAATATATAAGTTACTACAAAACAGATTTCCATTTATCACTAGGAATAAGTGTGATTTTCGGCGTTCATTGTAATTCTTGAGAGATTAGAAAAAATTATTGGAATATATAAATGATATATAAATAATTAATAAAATCTAAAACTTATGTTTTATTTAGAACATGCACCTTATTCATTTACAAAGTATCCTTTATTTTGTTTCAAGTATCAAGCTTTTGTTAGATATAAAAAGGATAAAATTACGAAAGAAAGATTGTAAAATTGTTCTCATTTGATAATAAAATTCTTAACTAACATATTGTATGATTTTCAGGGTCGTAAATGGAAATGGACATTTTCTGTATGGCAAAGAATCTATTCCAATGCAGCCGTGGAAAATAGTTGATATGGAAGGATGTCTCTACTATGCCTTCCTGCCAATAAATCAAATGTCAAAAATAGAAGAGAATCAATGTAATGAAAAAGATGATAAAATCTCAAAAATTAATGTTGATGATGCGGAAAACTCCTTTGTAATTGCAAGTGACAACAATGTGATGTATACGGACATGTTGAATAATATTTACACATTAAAGATAGAAAACGAAAATACATTTTCGATGGAAGAACTAGTACTTACAGACGAAGATCAACCTTGCACTGAGGACGACAAGGTCTATGCTTGTGATGAGTGTAACATTTGCTTCCCCGTGATACAAATGTTAAAGTGTCATCAGGACACAGTGCACAAACAGGATAAAAAAAATGTAGAGAATGTTACATATAGGTGCAACTTCTGCAACTACGAGAGCACCAATAAATCAACTTTAAACTCGCACATCAGTAGAAAACATTCCACGAAACGCGTGATTAAACGGACAAGCAAACTCAGAATTATCGAGCCACAGGGGTACTCTTGTGACGTGTGCGGGTTTAAATGTCCAAGTCGACGACGGCTGAAGGAGCACCTCGATCGCAAGCACGGGTCCGAATACAAGTACAATTGCGAGTACTGTGGCAAGAAATTCAAAGTGAAGAGCGACATGAGACTGCACGTGCGTTTCAAGCACAAGGAGAGTCCGATAATATGTGACGTCTGCGGCAAAACTTGCTCCAACAGCAATTCGCTATACGTGCACCAAAAATGGGCGCATTTTAAGCCCAAGTATGAGTGCGAAATTTGCAAAAGGCGTATGGTTTCGCAGGAGAATCTGGATCAACATATCTTGCTGCAACATGAGCGTAGAGAGAGCTTCGTGTGCGAAGAGTGCGGCAAGTCTTTTTCAGAAAATCATCGACTGAAACAGCACATGATGACCCACACCGGCGATCGACCGCATGACTGTCACATCTGTGGCAAAGCTTTTGCGCGTAGGACTGCTTTTAGGCAGCATCTGTTAATTCATACGGGCAAACGACCATACGTTTGTGATATTTGTGGGAAGGCCTTCACGCAAAAACCTGGATTAATATGTCATCGGAAATCTCATCCTGGAGTGCATCCTCCTTTACCGGTAGTGCACATCGATCACATTCTGAATGATTTCATGAAAAAAGAGTAATTATATAGTGCACACCACTCGCCTAAAAAAATTCTGAAATTTAAAATTGCTATGCATATTAAAAGTTTGAGATTACATTTTAGAAATTCAAAATTTGTATTTTAGCCGTTAGACTTTTCGTTAGGTTACCTTCTTATGTAGATTTAAATAAATTTATCTTTTACACACACATACACACGCGCGCGCGCGTGTGCACGCACGCACGCACGCACGCACGCACGCACACACACACACACACACACACACACACACACACACACACAATAAATCAGATTATTTCATGTATTTTTCAACAAATTAAAAAAAAGATTTTGATAAAAATAAATGCTTATTTCCGATTATTGAAAAAAAAATATTTCACTGAATGTATATAATCAAATATATGTAAGTTTCTACAATTAATGTAATTATTGCGTAAAACAACATGTGTTGAAATGTAGAATTACAAAAATGTGATAAATAGCAAATTGTATTTTAATAAAAAGATCTTTCGCCGATTCAGATAACTTACAATTTAATATCGAATCTATTTTATAAAACTTGGTTGTGAATTTTTTTATAAATATCTTTTTTTTGCTGTGAGAAATAAACAATAAAATGCTTTTATAAATTTATTTTATATGATACAGAAATGAGCAACAATTATGTAAGTATAATAAATTATATATAATTAGAATTATTTTATAATCTCTGAATTTAAAAGATTTACATATGAAATGTGCTTACAGAAATTGGAGGCAGATGTTCCTGTTCTTGTGTCTTGTTTCCATAAAATATTAGCAAAGAAATATATTTTATTTAGTTCCCTTATATTGGCGTAAGTAACATTAGGATTGATCAAATTTGTTCTTTGAATCATTTTATTACCATTTTTCTGTTATACTTATTTCAAGAATTATGAGTGCTTTTAGAATAACTTGTGTATCTATGAAGAAATCTATAATTATGAATTTTTATCAAAATAACATTTTTTAAAGTGTTTATTAATTTCGGTAATTAAAGATAACTAATAATATTTTTAGATCTCTAATAATTATCAAATAAAAAGTAACAAATTTTTTTTAAGCGTGACATATTTCCAATTTTATACATGTCAGAAGAAGAGTCCTCACAGCTAATTTCCAGGTTGGAAATAATCGCAATTGTGGCTCTTTTAATAATAATTAACTTCTTTGTTCTAAATCTTTTCTGATTAAATCCAAGAATTTCTACGATATGCAATATTGTTGAATCAGAAGTTGAAACGTGAAAAGGTAAAGATAATTACTATAAATTCATCGAATTTTGCAGGGTGTTTCCTGTAACTCGATTATTTAGAATATCTATTATTTGTATATACATAATGGTACGAAAAAATATTAAAGAGAAGAATAGGTCGTTTCAAAGGATCAAATATTATACAAAAAATTTTTCTCAAAGTTATATTTTTTAAGATTTCAAGGTTGTAATTTTTTAAAAATAGGATTGCATATTTTTACTAAGTAATGTATAATAGTTCATAAAAAACAAATTCAACCGTATAAAAAATGCTTACCTTGAGATGACCTTAAACATAAAAGAATTATTTATATGGAAATTAAACGCGTTTTTAATATTTATTTATTTTATTTTAAAAGGTGTTTAATTGAAACAGTTTTTTTCTATATAAATATGATTTTTTTATTGCGTTTAAGATTTTTTTTACTTCAAGGTCAACATATACAGTTGAAATTGTTCTTTATGAACTACATTACTATGTTAATGAAAATATCTCATTAAAAAAAATGGTGATGACTTTAAAATCTTAAAAAAATTTGACTTTGAGAAAAATTTTGTGCATATCCTAATATTTACCTTTTCGAAACAAACATCTTTTCCGTTTGGTTTTTTTCGTATCATTACAAACACCAGAGATATTCTAAATAATCGAGTTACAGAAAACATCTTGTATAATTATATTTATAATTCTATGGTAACAGTTGTAATCTTTTTTCAAATATCGTATAAATATTATAAAATATATCTAAAAAATATTTTTATATTATAAAATATAAAAATATGCTAATGTATATTTAACAGTTTAATGTAGAAAAGTTATGCTAAGTCCATTATGTAGTCGTCCAGAGCATATTTTATTACATTAAGGGCCACTTCAATCAACTTCGATTAATTTTCGATGATTAACTCAATCGACAGAGTTGTCAACATAGAAAGGAAAATAGTTTATTATTAGATCAAGACGTAAAATTCTCTTTTTTTCTCTTTATAATATATTTGATCGTTCATAGCATCTGATATATTTCATAGTTTTAACATGGATGGAATTGTTAATTTTTTTATTATATAATGACTACGAACTGTTGACAATGTTGCTGATAGAGTTAATCGTCGATTAAAGTTAATTGAAGTTAGTTGAAGTGGCCTTTAATTTTATAAAAATAAATATATCGTAATTATTCTATTACCCTAAGCATCCTGCATCAACAAAATTTCTATTTCTTAAACCCCGAGCAGACAGGGTGAGAATAATTTCGATTCTCGTACCAATGTGTCTTCGCAAATTTTAGATGCGAATGTAAGTAGTCCAAGATTTATATACTTTTCAGTTGTAGAACTGTAATAAAAATATACCTTTGTGTGATGTTGTAGGAAGCTGATAGACATCCTTGCCGGTCAAACGGCGTCGAACAAAACTGGAACGAAAACATCGGTCCCTAAACGCAAAGAAGAGAAAAAATCGCAGGTGAAAGACTGCGAAGAAAAACGCAATTTGTTCGGTTGCGACGTCTGTCCTAAACGTTTCCAGAGTCAGTATTTATTGAAACAGCACATGCTCACACATAAAGCAGAGATCGTGCGTGGATGCAAAACGGAAGTAAAAAAAGAGAATTCTGCTTTCACCGATGCGGTGCCGCGAAATCAAGAAGCTCTTTCGTGCGTAACTTGCGACTTCCGCTGTAACAAGAGGTCCACGATGATCGCGCATCTCGCCGAGAAGCACGAGAAAACCGCGGACAACAGTAAACTCACTAGCAATAAGTTTACCTGCATCATCTGCGGCTTGGTATGCGCCCGCAAGGAGACTCTAAGATCTCACTTCGTCCGCAAGCACACTCATCACTTCAGTTATTCGTGTGAGCACTGCGGCAAGGAATTCAAGATCAAGGGCGATCTTACCACGCACACTCGGCTGAATCATCGGGAGCCACCAGTGATATGTGATGTTTGCGGTAAGACTTGTCGAAACAGCCACAGTCTGTACACCCATCAGAAGCACGCGCATTACAAGGCGAAGTATGAGTGCCCGCTATGCCATCGGCGACTCGTCACGCAGGAAAATCTAGATCAGCACATGTTGACGCAGCATGAGAGGAAAGAGAAGTCAGTGTGCGAGGAGTGCGGCAAAACCTTCTTCGAGAATTACGATCTGAAAAAGCACATGAGGATCCACACGGGTGATAAACCGTACGGTTGCACGGTCTGTGGCAGAATGTTTGCCAGGCACAGCAGCCTGAGCCAGCATCTTCTTCTGCACACCGGCGAGCGTATCTATACGTGCGATGTTTGCGGCAAATCGTTCGCTCAGAAGGCGGGTCTCATCTGCCACAGGAAGATCCACTTGGGCGTTCTGCCGCCCCTGCCCGTAATACATATCGACCACATATTGAAGGAGTTCATCAAGAAATGAGACCACCTGACTTGAATCGTTGGTGCCTCGCAATCCTTATCTTTCATTTTTTATATAATAAATAAATAGATAAATAAATAATGTAAATATCGCGTTTGCATTGCAATCAAGATATACTTCTGATTGATCACTGAAATGTAAAGGAAAAAAAAAATTGCACAAGATACAAGACACTTGCTCGTAATGACTGATGGTATAAATATAAAAAATTCAAATGAATTGAATTAGCCTATTTTTATTCTATTTTATTTTTATTTTACTTTTAGTTGTAAAGACTCGTTGAAAACAACGAAGACTCATAAAGTCCGCAATAATATAATAGTAATAATAATGCGAAAATTATTATGAATTATTTTCGAATATTCTGCATGCGAGTTAAGAAGCTTTTTATTTCTCATTTCGATTTATTAATACTTTTACGTTAATGTTATTAAATTTAATATACTTTGTGCAATATATTTGATCTTATGTATTATTTCACAGATTCCTAAATAATATAAAAAATATTATCATCTACGAAAAAAGTTATAAAAAGTAATGTTTGTAAACTTTGTGTTTAAATTTTTTAAATTTTATTTATTTCGAAATAAAAATCGAAATGTGCAAGTAAAAGGATGTCATATAAAAATATTTTATGTAAAAATACGTACAAACTAGAAAAATGAAAGAAAGTTTGTCAAGTTATTTTATGAATTATTTAATTCCTGATTTACGCTTAAGGTTTAATTATTGCAATTTCGCAAATTTTAAATTGGTTACACATTTATAAGCAATATTAATATTATTTAAGAGACATTTACATTTTGTTATTTATGTTCTAAATATTTCTTAATACAGTGTTTGTTTCTCATTAAGCTTTTTAGTAGTGTAATATATTATTTTAGAAATAAGCTAACTTCAAATAAATGTCTATTTCTAAAATTATTGAAATAAATTGTATTGATTATACTGAACATGTACGCATGTGCAATAATATTTTATTTTATAAACGTATTTTGTTTGTTTCGAATTTTTCCCATTTTATGGCAATTTAGTAATGTAGGTCACAACGGACTGCAATGCTGATCAACAAGAAAGGTAGTTTTAGCTCCTCGTTTGTGAGTACCTTCGTTGATCTGTGATCTTTATATATGTATATATATATGTATATATGTATACATGTATATGTATATATATGTATGTATGTATGTATGTTTATGGGATAAACAATAACTTCTAGCGCATAATTTACTGCAGTATAAATAAAATCATGTATGGTTGTTCTTTTTAATAATTATTTTATTCTGTAATGTTTCAGGTACGAAGGCGTGTATAATCCTCGTGGTATTTTCATCTTTGATAATGAATCGGTGCTAATGAAGAAGTGGCAAATTTTGGAATTTGATGGTAAACCGTATTACGCTTTTGTACCTGAAGATGATACGCCTTTATTGGACGAAGATATACCAGAGCAATTAGAGGAAGAAATAGAGGAAATGGGAGATGAGAATCTTATTAATATAGATGATATGAAACAAGAGTGTCACTTGGAGGCTGAAGAATACGATTCTACGGACGAGAAATCATATAATGTTGAGAGACTCTTTAACGGAAGTGCCATGGATACAGATGATATGAAACCAATTACACTAAACGGCATCAGCGAGGCTGTGGATGACAAGACGGCTGGGGATTTATACCAGGTGAAAGTAGAGGGCAGTATGGTGACCATCGAAAAACTTGCGTCTAACCCAGAGATAGACGCGAAAGCAAACGAAGACCAGATGGAAGACATAAATGATGATGAGGGGGAAATAGAATATCTTGAGGAAGAAATGGTAGATATATCTAGCGTAACACCAAGTAATAATGCATCACCTGTGAAAGTGTCACCAAAGAGCTCCAATGAAGCTTTGAAATGTAAATTGTGCTCGGAGACATTCGATACAGTTTTATCCTTCAGAAAACATGTTGCATGGACCCATAAAAAGAAGATGTGTATAAAAGAGAACGGCGCTTTTATATGCGCCGTGTGCGGCTTTAGAACCATGAAAAAAAGTTCATTCGCCTCTCACTTGGAGAGGAAGCATGATACTTGGTCCAGGAAACGATCTGGCAACACGAAATTTCCTTGTGATGCTTGCGGTTTTGTTTGCAGATCGAAACATTCCTTGCAGTCTCACTTTACGAGGAAGCATACAGACAATTATGAGTATCAGTGCAATTTTTGCTCGAAAAAGTTCAAGGTCAAGGGGGATCTAACGAATCATATACGATTCCATCATAAAGAAAAGCCCATCAAGTGTGACGTATGTGGCAAATTGTGCCTTAATAGTGGCTCGCTCTACGTGCATCAGAAATGGGCGCACTACAAGCCCAAATTTGAGTGTCACATCTGCAAAAGACGTATGGTAACGCAAGAGAATCTGGATCAGCACTTGCTGACGCAGCACGAGAAACGTGATAAGATAGTCTGCGCAGAATGCGGTAAGACTTTCTCGAAGAAAGACTCATTCAAGAGGCACATGGTGGTACACACAGGATGCAAACCGCATTCCTGTATGATTTGTAGTAAACCCTTTGCACGGCGGTCACAACTGCGCCAACATCTGCTCATCCATACTGGCAAGCGGCCGTTTGTATGTGATATATGTGGCAAAGCTTTCACGCAAAAGCCAGGTTTGATCTGCCACAGAAAAACTCACCCTGGCTCGCATCCGCCATTGCCCGTGATGCCAATCGCGGACATTGTTAAAGAGTTCACCGACGGATATACACAGGAAATCAATGCGCGAGAAGAGACGGAGGAGAGAATCAACGAGGAAGTGTGACTGTTCAGATCATCGCGTGGATATATGTCAAAGTTTTTTTTTACCAGTGTCCAAAATAGCAAAAGCACATGATTGTTACAAAATAGGAATGATACAATTGAGAAATTTTATGTAGGAAACAGAAACATTTAAAGCACCTCAGGCAATAATTGCAAATTGAATTTTTTATGTATTATTTATGTTTATGTGCAGAATTATGTAATGTTTATGACAATTATGATTCCTTCATTTTAATAATACAATTGGGCTTTTTAATCTATATTGTTCACATTCTTCCCTATCCATTTTTTATTATTTATTATTTGTTTTTTTACGCATATAGTTTTTGCATCTTAAACAAATGCAAAATAATGGAAAATAGGAAACAAAAGACAAAAAGTAATAAATAATAAAGAAGAGTAAAGTGTAAATCAGAAAATTACGGTATTGCGATTTTGGAAAATTAAAATAAAAAAAAAGAAAGTATATAAAACAATAAGCAAATTGTCGTTTATACAAATTTCTCCATGAGATTAATTCATTTTTTCTTTAAAAGTATAGTTTTATTAAATATTAATGTATTAGTAGCGCTCGTTTTTTTGCAAAGCAAATAGAATAGAAAACGGCCCAATTAATAAGCAATCATAGATGAAAAGTAATTTATAACAATGGATTTATTTTCCTTACAAATTGTACAAAAACGTTTCGACTGTACTGAGTCTTCATCAGCTAATATTAACATATAATAAACTTAAAGAACGTACATAAAATAATTTTATTCACGAACATGGTGTATCTTACATTATTGGAATCTTAAGTTATTAGTAAGAGCTCCTCGAAAGACAATGTTAGACAACACTTAGTGTTGTCCAAATTATTTTGGATCTTTTTTATCCGTGATATCGATAGATCTTATGCTTGCTGAAGACGGAGGCGGAAAGAAGATGGAAAACGAGATCAAGACATAACTTAGCCTTAACTTTAAACAAAATGTATATGTGACCGCGTCGTGATAATTTATAAGAACCCAAGCAACACAGAGACGTCCGTGGGAGCAGATTGATGCAATATTATATTAAAAAAGAGTTTCCATATTTTAATAAATATATTTAATATCTTTTATGCTCTTAAATAAAAGCTATTTCTTTTTTTTAGTCAGATTGAAGCGAAATTTAAGGGGATATTCTAGTGTAAAAAAAATCGATTTTTTTTTGCATATTCTAATAGTTTGGGGTTTTGATAATGTGGCTGACTAAGGGTAAGTTACTGAAATTATTCATTATCCACTTCGTAACTGCACGAGAAAACGCATTTTAAACGCATTTTTTTTCGAAACAACATTTTCAAATTGGGCGTATATTTTTTTCACACTCTGGGCCGATTAACTTGCAGTTTGTACATACATAAATTGTACATATTAGGCTATCGGTTGTCTTTCCAATTTTTTGATTTCTTTAAAATTATTATTTTTCCGGACCACAAGAAATAAAAATTTTTGAGTAAAAATCGGAATACTTTTTTTCGAACGCCGCCATTTTTTTTGTTAATTTTTCTTCATAGTATTCATTAGAGGACCGAACGATAATTACATTTGTAAAGAATAAAATAAAAATTTATTTCCTTTAGATGACGAGGACGGCAGCAATTACCATGTCCAATAGGAATGTTATTTCGCGACATGACGTGTGTGTCCCTCTGTTTTGCACAATTTTCAATAAAAAGCTTTGCAAAAATTTGAGGTGTTACTTTAAATGACTATAACTTAAATGTGAATATAAAGCATTATCTCTGTAAGTTTAACTCTTTTTATTAAATTAATTTCCAAAAATCACCTTAAAAACGGATATTTACACTAAAATATTTCCTTAATTCTTGCGTTGTGAATGCTACAAGCTTAGTGTCTTAAACATTATTTTAGGACATGTAATTATATATTTAAAAATATAAGTCTGTAAATACTTGTTATTTTGCTAAATAAACATGAATCAAACATTTTACATGGAACAACAGGGATGTCCAATGCAAGTATTTTCCACTAAATGGTATTTAAAAAACATTTTTATTGATCGTTATTTTTTTGACGAAAATATCTAAGTTTTACAGATTGGAAACTGAAGATTGCTAATTCTGATGTCATATTTTGGATTAAAAACGTATGTACGCTGTATTTTTGTTATTGACATGATATTTATATATCATGTATTTTTTAAAAAGTGACTATTAAAATTGTTAAAGTGATAAATATTAATAAAATATTTTGAATTTTTCTCATTTTACTTTACCTTTCGCAGTATTGAAAGGTGAGTCTTTAGTTGCGTAATCTTTATAGGAAGATGTCATTTTAACATTTTGTATTATAATATTTATAATAAAATAATGTATACTAAAATTAGGCTATAATAATAAATTTGATGAAATAATTATTTAAAAACTGCAAAATGTAATTAATGTATAATTTTTTTACTTTGGGTCTTCGATACTTTTCACAGAATATTAAGCTTATATTTTGTAAAGTCGACCGTAATCCAAGTTGTTTATAGGCAAAGCGTATAAATCATTAAATGAAGATAATATGAGTGAAAGAGGCACCTTCCTCATATTTTTGGACATTTTTTGACGAAAAATCTTTTATGTTGTAGGTTTGATTTGCTAGAAATGGAGGGAATCAAGAGCGAAGGCATGCGGAATTCTCACGCATTCTTTATCGAGACGTCTTCGAGTATCGCCGAGATAATCAGCACGGATAGCAGTAAAGAGAACAGGAATGTAGTGAGACGCTTACATTACGCCTGCGACGTTTGCTCTTTCCCATGCCGGACGAAGGGAAATTTAAGAAAGCACATGCAGCTTCACAAGAACACGTGTAAAAACTGCAACGAGCTGTTCGTCTCATCAGAGAAGCTAGAACTTCACATGGTTGTGCAGCACGGCGAGCCGAAGTACACCTGCAAACTGTGCTACTCCGTGATATGGAACAAGTCGGACATGAAGAAGCACTTCCTTGTGAGCCACTTAGATCCTTTCTGCAACACGTGCAACGCTTGCAATAAGGTGTTCCAATCGAAGTACGCTATAGAAAGGCACATGTACAGTCAACACACGAAGCTCTCGGTGGCGTGCACTATCTGTAGACGCGTCTATAACAGTTACCACGCGTTGAAAGCGCATACCAAGCTCATTCACTTGAAGACCGGTTACCAGTGCGAAATATGCAAGCGACGTCTCCTCTCTGTGGACTCTCTGGAGGCACACCTACGACGGCACGAAGGCTCGCGAAACATGGACAGTTACATCTGTACAACGTGCGGAGAGACTTTTCTCACTAAGAATAATCTGAACAAACACGTGATCATTCATGGTGAGAGTAATCCTTACGTTTGCCCGGTATGTCAGAAAGCCTTCGAAAAACGGGCGAATCAAGTGCAACATATTTTGACGCACATGAGTAACGTTTACGAGTGCGACATATGCGGACTGAGATATTCACGAAGAGCTGCTTTGATATGGCATAGGAAAATGCACCCTGGACCACTCGGGAAATTACCGGTCATACCCGTCATAGGCATTGTGAGCGAATTCGTTAAGAATTACATTAGCAAAACAAAAAATTTACCGAACACTTAATTCGAAGTCTGATGGTCAAATCTAGAAAGTACTGAATCATTTGTTTAAACGTTACTCTTTCTTTATAGAGATATATAGAATTTCTTTAAAAATAAATTTCCAACAAGTACGTGATTTTTTTATAAGTGTCTTCAGTAATTGCAATTATAGGATAAGATGGTTGTTATTTTTTTCGGGTAAATTGCAAGTTTATGTTAATAATGTTACGATACTATATTTTATAATGAATACAGTTCGACTTGTATATGATTACTTCATATATGTATAGCGAATTTACTTGAAATACATAAAAGGATTAATCCAAATTGCTTTTCCAAACTGTCTGATTAATCTATTCCTCAAAAATTACATACTGATTTGTAGAATTTACTTGTTCATTGTCAGGTAAGTTACCATATGCCATTAATTAATTATGTTACATAATTAATTATGGTACTGATACGCACTCTTTTTTAGGTGATTCGAGAAATTTGTGTTGCATTATGAAAAGCCGATATTTAATTTTCGCAAATCTCTGCAGACTTCTAATCACTTAGGAAGGTAATTTGAAGAACGCCGACAATAAAGCATCCGAATGTTTATCAAACCGATGGTTATTATAAACCACCCTCAGCTGTCTTCTCCTTTTCCTCTTATCCAGCTCTCGATGATTTTACTCAACGTATAAGTAATCATTCCTTCGATTAATTAAAAATAATGTGAACTTTTACCTTTTTATGTTTTAGAATGGATCCATTGAACGTTGAATCTAATATCCAAAAATTATTCGTCGAATGTGAACGAACGAAAAGAGAAAAATCGTTAACAAAACATGAAGGACGATTGTCAGAAAAGATAAATGCGAATCTAACAAAAGAGGCCCTTAATTCACAGACTGAAGAGAATCGATCGATTAGAGAAAAGACGACGTGTGTAGAGTGCGATCACTGTCGCCGCAGGTTCTTGAAGAAAAGCAATCTCGCCGAACACCTGAAGCAACATAGGCACAAATGCGCCGACTGCCCGAAGACCTTCAGCCTTCGGCGTTATCTGATCTCCCATATCGAGAAGAATCATCGGCAGCAGATGTACGAGTGCAGCGTGTGCAAGTACAAGAGCAACAACAAGGGTACCCTGAAGAATCACTACATCCGGCTGCATACGAGCAACTATGATTACGCGTGTGATACATGCGGCAAACAATTCAAGATAAAGAAGGCTCTGAATCACCATGTGAAGCAAAATCACAGCGAAGCTCCGCCAATCGTATGCGATGTCTGTGGTCACTTCAGCAAGAATCTTCACGCTCTCAAAGCTCACATGAAGTATCGGCATTATAAGCCGGAATTCATCTGCCGGATATGCCGCCGGGGTATGACTACGCAGGAGAACTTAGAGCAGCATCTCATGTGGCATGAAACTAGAGAGAAAGTACTCTGTCCGACTTGCGGCAAGAGATTTCGGGGACGCGACTTGGATTCGCACATGAGAGTGCATACTGGAGTGAAGCCATTCCCCTGTCCTGTCTGCGGAAAGACTTTTCGACGGCAAACTGCTCAAGAGCAGCACGTGTTGATTCACACGGGAAAGAGACCTTACATTTGCGATATTTGCGGTCAAGCATTCGCCCAAAAACCCGGCCTAATCTGTCACAGGAAAAGACATCCTGGTCCGCTGCCTCCGCTACCTGTAGTTTCCATCAAGAACATCATTACGGAATTTACGAAAGAATACGCGACGAAAAACGCAGTTATAAAGATTGAATAAGATATACAAGTTTGTAGTATTTCTAAGGAATACATTTGACGGAATTAGCTGTGGATATAAAATGATTTGCGATTACGTCGAGAATAATTAAAAGTTTGACATAGAAAATGCCACAGTGGCGAAATAAAAATCTCAGAAGTTGCTTATTTAAATAATATTTTTCATTTAGATAGAAGAGATACATATTTCTTTTATATATTTTGTACATATAAATGTGTGATATTTGTATATCTCATAAATATTCTTACAGAAATGACATTTTTTAATAGTTTTGATACACATAAATTTTGTGATCAAAAATTATAAATATAACATAAATTATATAGTATAAGCACAGTATATATACACTTTTTTATGTCAAATTTTAAAGTTAAAATTATTTTGTTGTAATTTTTTTACTGTAGTTTGTATGTACTTTGTAATAAAAAATCACAATTTTTATAAATTTTGTATATATTTATTAATTTCCTCTGTGTGACAACGAATATGGTATGAAAGAATTGGAAATGAAATATTCTATTTATTTTAAATAAATCGATATTACATTTTTTGTTCAATATAAACATATTTATAACTTTTCATATAAATTGTAATATTAATTACCTAAATGTGTTATCTTCTTTCATCTAAAAATATTTTTGGCGATAATAAGATTTTAGATGAATATAGATTAATTTTGATTGTTTCATTATTATTAAAAAAATTTATAAATCATAGAAACTCAGAACAAATTAAAACTAACATAATGTCTTGGATTTCATTTAATAGCAATTTGTTTATACTATTTGGCAGGATGTTTCGATCTAACTTGGTCTTCTTCAGTCATCTATTCTATTACATAAATAATAATCCCTATCTTATAACTACAAAATTCCTAATTAAAACGAGATTGAGACACTCGCAAAATGTTTAGATGCGTTTGGTCACATTCTTTACTTGTATCGTAGATTTAAATCACTAACTGATTTGTCTAAAAATATTTATCATAAAGTAAATTCATTAATTTTATTAAATAAATTTATTTAAATAATTATTTTTGAACAACTAATCATTTTTTATTAGTGTGTTAGAATGCTATATTTAAAAATATTTTCCATTGCATTAATTACGATTTATATTTGGGGGACTTCATTTAATGTAATGATTATTTTCAAATTTTTAACATTCTTTTTGTAGATTAAAAATATTTTCGTGTAAAAAAAAACTGGAAATCATTCAACACTCTTAATATCCCAAGTAAGTAAGTTTAATATCCAGCGATAGATTCTGTATTGTGTGTAATAAAATTTAATTCTTTCGTAATTTATGTTTTAGTAATTCACCCGTGGACCCTCTAAATGTCGTGGACGCAAATAATGTGGAACACTCGCCTGAAAGCATAGAATGCGTACCTGAGTACGACTTATTATCAAATAAAATCGAACGACACATTGTTAGGAAAAGAAAAATGAGAGAAGACACGAGAAAGCAGAACTTGAATCGGAACAAAAATGATAAGAAGAAGCCTCAACTTTCTTTAGAGTGTGCTACATGCGGCAAACGTTTCAGTAAGAAAGCTACCATGATAAAGCATATGAGTTTGCACAAATATCAGTGCAAAACCTGTTGCCAGAACTTCAGTCTAAAGCGAGAGTTAAAACGCCATATCATGAACGTCCATGGACCTCTTTTGTATCCTTGCAGCATCTGCGAGTACAAGAGCAATAATAAATGCACCCTAAAGGACCACTTTATACGGAAACACACCAGCGGTTTTCAGCATTCTTGTGCAGTCTGCAAGAAGCAGTTCAAAATCAAGAATGACTTGAAGCAACACATGAATCAGGTGCATAGCGGCGAGCCGCCCATTATCTGTAGTATCTGCGGACACGCTTGCAAGAACGTGCCCGCCATCAAAGCACACATGAAATATCGACATTACAAGCCAGCTTACGAATGCAAAATATGCAAGCGCGGTCTGACCACGCAGGAAAATCTCGATCAACATTTGATCTGGCACGAACGAAAGGAAAAAGTCGTTTGTCCCACCTGTGGCAAGACCTTCGGCCAGAAGAGAGACTTGGATCTTCATTTGAGGATTCATCAAGGTATCCGACCATTCTCCTGTCCAGTTTGCGGCAAAACCTTCCCCAGGAAGACCGCGCAAGAGCAACACATATTAATTCACACTGGCAAGAAGCCATATATCTGCGATATATGTGGACACACCTTCGCTCAGAAACCCGGACTCATCTGCCATAGGAAGCGACATCCCGGACCACTGCCGCCATTACCTGTGGTATCCATTAAGAAAATAATCATGGACTTCATGCAGGAATTGATCTCTTCTACGCAACAAGATAAAGTAGATAGCTAAATTTATTTGAGAAATTGTTCTCTCCGATATGTATTAACGATAAAATTAATTAAATTTGTTTACGTTTATCCAAGGATGTACACTCTCTCAGAATTTTATATGAAAGCTATGTTATTGCGATCAAAATTTATTTCTCTGAATATCGAAGAGTGTCTTAAAAGCTCTATCTGATTCTTGAAAATGCAATTTCGGAATATTTAGTTTAATATTATAATTTAAAATAATTGACATAAAATTTCTAGATGATGAAAATAATGAAATATTAATCCGTAATGATAAATATAATTCTAGAATTAAACAAGTTTAATTCTATTTTCTGAGTTAACAATTTTACTACACAAATCTGTTTCTATCGCGATTAAGGCCGGTATTTAGGTCCGACGACATATTTTTATTCAAAACATTCAAATTGAAAAATTTAGTTTTTTTAGTTATGTCATTGCAACAAAGAATGATATACCTTGCAGTAAAAATTGGAATTTTTAAATAGAGAAAAATTGTATAAATTATAATCATAATTACTTGTTATAAATATCAGTTTATTGTCGGATTATAATTTACTTCATATTAATTTACTAACAAATTTTCAAACTCGCGAATTAACATTTCATAAATCATATGTAACACATGAGAAGAATCAAACTTGAGACCTGCTGAAACCGCTCTCATATTAAGAAGTGTCATCCTAATTATTTGACATATAAATTTTTATTTTGTTATGTATTTTTAGAGGGAAGTAAAAGTCGCGAGAATGGAGATCAAGAAGTTTTAACACACGCGAAAATTTTATCATATTTTGAAATTATATGTGTATAAACTTCAGTTTTTTTGTTCAAGTTATACTAGTTATACATAGTGTATATAAATAATTATATATTTATAAACTAAATATTTTTTTGATATTTATGAAAAAATCATTAGTTTTTAATAATACTAAAATGTTTGGACACAATGCGCACACTAATTTGTTGTATAGTTATGCGTAGTATTTTTGTGTATAATCTAAATTAATATTTTTTAATTTAATATATTCTTTTTCGGGCATGTGTATTTATAAAAATAATCTATTGTTTTTGCAATACATACTTGTTACAAGATTTTTACACTACTTTTACAAGATTGTATATTTAATATATCGTAGTTAATAGAATAAAATAACATTTCTTTTTAAAAATTTATTTTTGAAGTCTATTCGAATAAAATATTTCTAATTTATTTACAATGTTTTGTAATTTACGTAAAAATATGTTGTTTTGATGATGAAGCATAAATGTGATTTACTCTTATTGTTAGTTTCTCTCTCAATTTTTATTTTAATTTTACAAAAGCGACTAAACTTTGAAGAATTATTATGTTAGGATATTGTTAAAGTTCCTTATGTTATCACATCTATTTGTTGAAGACAAGTAAAAAAGGGTAGGTAGCGTTCACAAATTGAAGAAGTAAAAGTAAATTATTCAAGAGTTCCACTACATAAAATGTAGCATTAATTTTTGTTCTCTTGCAAAATTCTGAAACGCGTACTTTATTATTCTCATTTTCTTTCAGACAACGACGGGGTAGATCGCGCGCCGTGCATCAATGCGTCAAGTGCGGGGCTCGTTTCCGTCATACGCGAAAACTTGTGGAGCATCTGAAGAACTTACACAACATCGACCGAGCGTTCAGCTGCGACGAGTGCAACGAAACATTTCGTAGCCCGATGAATATAGCTCGTCACAAACTGATCCACACAGGACTGAGAATGTTCACCTGCGATCTCTGCGAGTATAGCACTAACCAGAAGTCCAATCTGGAGTACCATCGTCGCCGGCACGCGAAGGACTATAATTTTAAATGCGAAACGTGCGGCAAGGGCTTTTTTCATAGGACCGAGTACATGGAACACGAGAACGTGCACACGAACAACGTGCACACAAACAAGAGTGTGTACCGCTGCGAGCATTGTTGTAAGCATTTCGTATATAAGAAGAACCTACTTGTGCACCTGGTAACGCATCATGCTGACAAACCGACTTCTGCGGCCACGAGAAACGCGAGAACGAAGCACGCGTGCAAGTTCTGTCAGGAAAGATTCGTGTACAAGAGGCTGTTGGAGAGGCACATGAAAAATCAGCACGGATTTACAAACACGCCGACAAAGCATTTGTGCGATATATGTGGCGCGGAATTGTCGTCGATGAGACGATTGATGGTGCACAAACGTAATCACATGGGTGAGAGAATCTTTGAGTGTGTCACGTGCAACAAGAAGTTCGCCAGCAAGGAAAATCTGAGCATCCACAAGCGAACGCATACGGGCGACAAACCGTATGTGTGTCCGCAATGTGACCGCGGTTTCACGCAGAGGACATCCTTGGTGCTGCATCTGCGATATCATTCGGGTCAGAGGCCTTATCAATGTTCGGATTGTAATAAGGGATTCGTGTCCAACACCTTGCTCAAGAGACATTGCAAAGTGCACAAGAAGACCGCGCAGCCAAAGTTGTGAGATAGAGAACTTTCGACGAGAGTCCGAGATATATA
>QKQZ01046137.1:0-15509 GCA_003595255.1 Solenopsis fugax | reverse complement strand
ATATATACATATATATGTACGGAATGCGTTACTTTTTAAGGGGCAATGATGCAAGAACTGGCTCAGGCCACATTCACATACGAGCAATTTCCAGAGGTAATGTCCATGCTCTGGAAGAGGATGTTGCAAGAGAATAAACGAAATTGGCGACGAACGTACAAGGTACGCAATCGCGTTTTTCTTGCAATTATATCGCACATTCAAGAAACAATAAAGCATAAATCAACATTTAAGTTCATAAATGAGTATAAAAAAAATCTTTTTTCATGTAACAAATTAATTATTCATAACTATCATAAATTGTCTGCGGAACATTTCGACTTTACTTAGTCGTCATCAGTTAAATTTAATTAACACGTTAAATTAGTGACAATATATCATCATTTAAAAAATGAAAAGTAAAGGCATAATAAAGATAATAAATTTTATTACGTGGAAGATACCGAAAGCGGAATTGTATTATAAAGTATCGTATTATAAAGTAGTGAAGAAGATGACCGTGGAGAATACGAATGAATTTTATTTCCCAGCCACACTTGTTAGATTATTGCATTAATCTTCTTTTTTTCACAGTCATTGCTCCTCCTTAATTACTTAGTTCGCAATGGCTCGGAACGAGTCGTCACATCGTCACGCGAACACATCTATGACCTCAGATCTTTGGAAAATTACACCTTCATTGACGAATTCGGGAAAGATCAAGGAATAAACATTAGACATAAAGTTAGGGAATTAATCGATTTTATTCAAGACGACGATAAACTTAGAGAAGAAAGGAAGAAGGCCAAGAAAAATAAGGATAAATACGTTGGTTTATCGAGCGAAGCGATGGGAATGAGATTTGGAGGTGGTGACAGATGGATGGACAATCCTAAATGGAACAAATCCGGCGTAGAAACGTATAACGACTGGGACAATCGCGGAAAAGGATTTGAGGACGCAAATAACAGGTATATATCTATTATATTCGCGTTTTTCATTATCGTATGTGAATGTATTTAAAAAGGCATGCTATAACTCGAATACATTTTTTTGTGTACAGGAGATAGATAAAATAATGTAAACATCTATGTAAATACACTACTTGTTTTAATAAGATAATTAATAGCCCACCATTTTTCTTTAATACAGATTCTATCTTTAATAAATATGTCAAGTTCGTTTTATTTACAAATGTAATTAATCGAATTTTAACGGCCGAGCAGATTAAAATTCATCTTTAGCGTGTAATAATTTTATTTATTTATAGATATAATAAAATCTTCTGATTATTCTCTCAAGTTCGCTAACAATTTCGAAAATTACTAATCATTTCAACTTTCACAGAGTCTTCTTCAGCGGATAGACATTATTATGTGTGATTCTATATAATTACCTAATACCTTCTATATATTTACCTAAGTTATTCTTTGTTATTCCAACGTGGACGCAGCGATCGCAATAAAAAAGCTATTATATTTTTTGCAATTACCAAGCAAAACATTAGATTCTATCCTTGGAATAAAGTCATATCTAAATAGGATACAATATTTTCCAATGGAATATTGTACTTCTTTTTTTTAATAGAACATTCTTTAATTGCTTACATGATGGAAGAGATAATTTTTCTTTTCACTGTATTTTCCAAAATTATCTTTTGTTCTTTAAAACTTCATCATTTTTCTCGGCCAGCGTAACTGCTTGATTTCAATCTCATTGAATTATTGTGAGTAGTTTTGAAGAGCAGAATAAGAAGTAGATTTTCCTCCAATCTCTCTTGAAAAATATTCTGCTAGAAGAATGATATAACATTGTACTGATGACTATTCAAGCATTGAATAGTTTTATTTTAGCAAGGATAAAATCTATATTAAAGACATGATGAGCCAGCTTTTTATTAATAAAATTAGTGTATTTTCTAAGTGCTATATTGTTTATTCTCTAATTTTTTACGTTTTCTACAGCGACGATGGCGAAAGAGAAGACTCGGACAATGATACTAGCCCAAAGAAAGCTGGAAGGGAATATAGAGATACATTAGACAATACAAGTCAAATTGGTAAATCTGCTCAAACATCAGTAGCTTCTACAAATGCATCTCCGGCACGAACAACAAGAACTATCAAAAAAGTAGATCTTGGAGCGGCAGCAAATTATGGAAAAGAGCAATCTAATGTAAGTTTAAAGAATAAATTGATAAGTTTGATTTTGTCGTTAAATTTTTCGTATTCAATATAAAATGCCGTAACTGTACGTATAGATATAATAATTGTAGATTAATTACAATGTACTCTGTGTTTTTGCAGAATAGTACACCGGTACAAAATAATAGTTTATCGTCGCCGAAGAATCAACAAAAGACCAAAAATGATATATTAAATGACATCTTTGAATCGCAGAGCGACAATAGTAGACTAGACGATGATGATTTCAATCCACGAGCGAACACTCAGTCATTCGCTCAGCCGCAAAATGCAAACGCAGATTTTGGCGATTTTACTAGCGCGTTTAATAATCCCTCGACGAGTCCCGTTAAGACGAGAGACAACGACGAGTTTGCCGATTTCACATCTGCCTTTAACAATGTCGTTATATCTAATCCTCCAAGTCAGCCACAATCGCAAATCAATCTGATGGGTGTAACAATACCAACTGTAAATAATCCGGTAGCGAATAATATGAATAATAGTAACGTGATGTATAGTGCAATGCAAACCGCAGGCACAACAGCATTTACTGGAACTCCCGTTATTCAAAAGACTTCTAACGATCTATTTGATTCCTTATCGTCACCAGGTGTTAATAATCAAATCACCAATAATAATACAGGTAGGGAGTCATACATTAGATTGTAGAAATAATTGTATAGAAAAATTATTTTAGTAAAATAATAGATTTTTACACAGAATTTTTTATAATATAATTAATTTTATTAATAAAAATAATTTTGTATTATTTCTTCTAGTGACATCAAATACGGATCTCTTGTCGGACTTGGATGGTTTAAATGCCCCAGCCATGAGGTTACCCGATGGACGAATAAACAGCCCTAACAATTCGAATATTTTCATGGGAATAAACAATACATCTACTAGTACCGTAAATTATGCAGGTGAGTACGTACGCAGTTAGGAAACGTAATTTGATTGATTTCTTTAATTACTCGATTATATAGTAAAACTTTTATTAATAATATTTTCTTTAAACTAAATTATTTGTAACGTGTACATACACGATATTTGTGTAACATGATAAGTAATATATCAAATAAAAATCATGAGATTGAACAATATTTCTGAACTATTTTAATTATTAATTATATCACATTAACCATTTGATAAGAAAGAAGAATTTTTAATCCTTATTGCATGCGTTTTCGCGAAAGAAATCCGTGCGTGAAGTACATATTCCCGGAGTTTGAAGCTAATGTAATTCCCCCAAGATAGTCTTTCCTTGCAGCCTATAAATACGAAGAGAGCGTCGTGTCAATCGAGAATCTCTCCAATAATGCCGCCAATCAATTATTGGAAGTATTGTGCACCATGCGCGACATTAAAAGTCGCACTGATTTGGAGAAAATAAGATCGTCCGTTACGAACTACGTCAGATTTTTACCGGGGCCTGTTACTCCGCAAAAATACAGTGATCTTGATCTCGACGTGAGAGTGGATGCTATATTGTACGGAAGAATATTGGAAGAGATAATCGATAAATTCGATCATGATTGGCCGCTAAATGAAGACGGCCTGGATCCTACGATCGAAAAGTTGATGATCGTTGATGGTGCAACAGTTTTCATGTTATCGGAAGCTTTGAAAGCTTTAGCTACCGCATTAAATGAATCCAAGAATGAGAAGAAAACTCACGTTATTTCAATGTTATTGAACAGTCTGTTAAAAAGCGAGGAGATATTTTCGGGGATATTGGACGCGTGTAGAAACAAAGAGCGATCTCACATGCAGGAGGAGGAACTCGATCAGACTTTGCGAAATGCGACACAAATTTTAATCTCCCTGCCCAGTCGCGTATCAAATAAACTGCAGTTCAGCACGCCGAAATCTTACACGCCGCAAGTTTACGTGAAGCTCCTCTGTTTTCACATATCTTGCGCGATATCGTTTATCAATGAGTTATGCAAATATGGCATTAAATCAAAAATATCTGTACTCTCATTTTTAATCAGCAAGATCGTAGTTAGCTTGAAGCCATGCGATTTCACGTGTTTTGCTGATATTTTTGAAGAGTGGTGTTTCGAAAACAAAAGGAACGAGCGACGTCTAGTCGAAGATATATTTCGCGAATTGGATTCGGCCGCCATTGAGCACATAACCGTTTTGTTCTTGAAACATTGCGATTCTGAACTCGGTGTGCGTCCCATTTTCGGCAATTTATTAATGGACTCGAATTGGAAGTACATTTTAACGACCAAAATTCCTTTAATGCGTTATTACGAGGATGAAAAGCTAATTATAAACTTGATTTCCTATCTGTCATCTTTTTCGAACAAAGATAACATTTTATCAGAATTATTGATCAAGCTTTTGGAAATTTGGAGGGATAAAAGTATTTTGAATCATGTGTCTGTGGAACAGCACAAGTACATTACGAAGCTGATTGTCCTGTCTGTAAAAACTTGTAAAGATCTTTTAAGTAGTGCCGAAAAGGACCAGTGTCAGAAACTCTTGCTTTCTGGAGTATCCATCCATCTCGAGTGTACAAATATAACTTTGAGAGCGATGGGCATGATGGTCGCCGAGATTTGCATAAATTCTTTATGTAACACTGATAACGCACCGAAATTGAAATTCGAATACGATAGCATGCCTGCGCCAGTGTTGGAATTGCTTCAATCTTTAAAAAATCTAAATACGCTTGAAATTACTGTAAATATACAAGAACAATACGAGCGAAGCGGCGACTTAATAGCCGGAAATATTGTTTTCGATTCTCAGAGTAGCAGAAAAATCTACAAACTAGGGGTTGACTGTGACATTTTACCTAGTATTGAAAATCTGTCGAGCGAGAAAATCGAAGGAAGTACACGCGTGTCGGAAAATGACGTGATAAGAGATGATCTAACGAAGAAGGATGAAACGAAACTACAACAGGCGAAGCCGAATTACGATGACGATTCGGATCTAGACAGCGACGATGACTTGGTTCCTTATGATATGAATGACAGTAAACCATCTAGTAAGATACGTCCGACGTACCTACGAGATTTGCGCGATAATTTAACGGATGAACGCACTTTTTCCAATCCCGATATTTTCTCCGAATCCCTTCTAGTCTGCGAGGAATTAATATTGACGCAGCTACAAAATGACGATGTGTCTTTTGCGATAGAACTCTTGCAGCTTCTCGTCACGTTGACGCAGCATTCTTATGTGGAGAACTTCGAACTTGTGATTTTCAAGTGTTGCGTGGCGATTGTAACTGTGCGCCCGAAGGAATGCGCAGAGTTTCTCTGCAAAGAATTTTACGAGGACATGGGGAAGTACTCACTGAGCCATCGCTTGCTGTTCTTGGATATATTGGCCGAGTCCGCCAAGCAATTATCAAAAATCGATATCAATAACACAGATAGCGCCGATACTACCATAGATACTGTGATCAAGAAGAAACGAATTCCGAGCCGCATATCACTTTTCATCGATACGCAAGAAAGTAAAAGACAACAAGTATGGTATGACGAAGACTTCGACATTGATCTGGAAGCGTCGGAAAATCAATCTACAAATTGGCAAGAGATCATCGATAAAAGAATTGCGTCGCGCACGAGACGATTTGCGCATCATTCCAAATCTCCCAAGTTACGTATCAATTACTTTGGAAATGTAGCTTCTTCATTTTTCTATCCGCTTCTGCACGGTTTCGGTCGTCGAGATATCCTTAAGCTTAGTAACTTGAACACTTACCAAGATCAGGAAAATATTTTGCTGCTACGTTACCTGAAAACATTGTCCGCCATAATGTTGGCGGCGCAAAATTGTCCGCTGGCGTCGAAGATGGGCAAAGAGGTACTAGAGCTTATGTGGATAGTGAGGAATCACAATGAGGCTACAGTGAGATTAGCCGTTACAGAAAATATCGGATCTGTATTAATTGCAGTGCCGAAGGACGCTATCGTGAACGAATTGTCTGAGCCTTTGATGGAAATAAAAGAATGGCTTGCGTTGTCGCAGAACGTCGTTAATGGCGAACACGATGCAAATTGCAGAGCCTTAAACGCAAAAGTGCTCTCTTTTATTTATTTGATTATAAGCTCCACTTTTAACGATGTGTAGATTAATTGAGAGTTAATTATTGTTAGAACAGTAGAATAGAACATTATTATTAAAAAGAACTTGTGCCATTACAATCATTTATATAAATATTATGTATGTACAATTCCATTCAGAATATGTTTTGTTTTTAGAATTAATTTTTGTATGCGAGAATTACAAATTATGAAATAGATTACATATGTAATTTAAATATAAGAAAAGCTTTGTTATTAATATAATTTTCAATTAATCCCTATCTCACGCAGTATATATGTTAACATTAATTTTTCGTAAAATTATTATAAATGCTTTCAATGAATAAAATGTTCAACACATATTTATATAAGTTGATGAAATATAAAATTTGTAGAACGATATCTTTATAGTACTTTGTAGAGTACACATTATTTTATTTTATTTAAATCTTTTAAATTAAGTAGGATTGTAGTATTAAAGTAAATTTATTTTTACTTGCTATAAATTTAGATAGAATATTAAAATTGTTTTTAAGTATAAATTTGTGTTGAACACATGAGAAAATTTTTATGTACAGATACGAGATAATGGTTACAATGTATGTTACGAACTAAAATTAGTGATCGTATTTAGGATCGGTCGGATTGTCACCCGTTACGAATCTTCTTCCGCCTACGTCCATCAATACTAGAAATCAAACGTCTAATAATACGATGTCCTCTACGCCAGTCGGTTCGACCTGGGCTGGTTCGGGATTGAATATTGATCTCGATAACATAATGGGTAGTAAAACGAAACAAAGTGGCCCAGCACCGACGATGAACCAATTGGCTAGTAATAGCCCGCAGCATCAGATTAAGATAGGACGTAAGTAATTTCTTAATCTGTAAGAATCACTTTTCTATATTAAATTTTGTATCAGTAAAATTGTTTTTTTGAACGATTTCCGATTGAGATAGCGCGGCATTCGATAAAAGCTAATAGTTCGTGAAATTATCTCTAAACTCAATGTTATGATCTATAGGATGTTTACTATCGAAAAAGTCTGAAATTTTCAGATTTTTTTACTCTTGAAAATCGTGGATTTTCATGGGATTTTATTGTATACTCGGGGAAATTTTTGGAATTTTACTTTTAAATTTAAATTCTGATCTAAAATCTCTTTTTTTGGCAAAATTGTTTCTTTGATGATTTTTTTCTCGATAATGCAAAATGTCGACAATCGAGAAATAAATGGCCTACATTCATATACATTGTACGTTATAACTAATAACTTAATATTAATCGTTTAATCCACAGTTCCATAATGTACATCATTAAACTAAATCCATATTGCAGACAGCATATGCCATATTTAGTTTATATTATTTCTTTTTAATACATTATCAAATTTAATAATCAAAATTTAAGTGATTTTTGTATTTATATAATTAAATATTAAAAAGCGCATATAATAGAATAAATTTATTTTAAAAATTACTGTATTTAAAAATTGTTTAATATCTGAAATTTTGAATAAAATTCCTGGAAAATCCGAAAATTTTCAGGGAATTTTTTTATAAAATTTGAATAAACATCCTGTAGCCTGAATGCCATTTCATTTAACTCGTACGTGAGAATGTGCGAATGAGTAAGGATGAAATTATGTATGCCTATAGCAGCAGGAATGGGATACATGTCGCCGGTGCAATCTCCACAGAATCAGCAGCAACAACCCAACGCAACGTTCTTTCCTGCATTCCAATAAAGGATTGTCGGTTCAGTCTAGAACATAAAGTCTCAAAGCACAATATGCAAGGGAATTTAAGCTTCACGCAGAAACTCGTTTTACTACTATTTATTTCGATTGATTCAATTGACAATGATAAATCTTACATTTTCCGCCTGGGCTCCAATTTACACAGGGTTCAACGATTATATATATCGAAATATTTTTTATTAGCGTTCGGCTATAGGCATAACGTGTTTTAAGAGATATGTATGTCAAAGACGTGTGTTCAGAAGACAATTCAAAAAGATAAATTGAAGCATTTGCCGCTATTTTGTAATTTTTATTTATATGAGAAATATCCTGATATACGTCGATACAAATTCTTAACTATTGGTATTTATATATGATATGCAGCAAAAGAAAAATGCAAATATAATGTGTACAATAATAACAAATAACATATGAAGAAATTAATCATTTTCCTAATTATTGCAAGGCAGCCTGCAATGTATAGTCTAAGCCAATAATTAATGTAAAGGCGGCGACAAACAGCATTCCTGTATAACTAAAAAAAATGCGTGGAATTTCTGTAATGTGCGTCATACTACTTATGTATTATGCGGGAACAAATTTGGCAGAAATTATTGCCGTGTGTATTTTATACATAATGTATATTAATCTTGGAAGAGAATTGGGATTATGCCTTATAGATAAAATGTATCATAAAAATATACATACTGTGAAAAACTCGAAAGAGCATAATCTAATTAGTCACGTTTACTTGTCATCGTGTGTACATTGTCTGGAACATGGACACAATGGGTGAAAGTTGATGCTTTTACAATTAATAGACTATGGTTACGTTCTGAAATTCACTGCGAGTACCGAAAATTTATAGTATACGTAATGTAAACTATTTACACCGAGCACTTAATACACGTATTAACTAGTAACTTTCTATTAAATTATCTTAATTTCGGCGATGTAAACGTATACATAATTCGTATATTTAATAAATTCTCTTAATTTATATTGTACCAGCTTAATATACTATTCTTTAAATTTATTGCCTAAATAAATTTTCTATAAAAGAAAGTTACTAGTTAGTATAAGTATCAAGTGCTCGGTGTAAACTAGGCCATAGATTTTTAGTACTGGTATATCGGAACGCAGAATATATAAAGGATAACGATTGCGATAGTCTTAAAAATGTATATGTATAAAACGATGGCAGCATAGGAGTTACACAAGGAGAAAATGAATCATTAGCGGATATTATTAAGTGCTTCCCTTTTACGATTATTACGATAAGAGAAATACGACTTGATTCTCTTTCGTAGGAAAAGGAATGTAGATAGGAACGTATATTTTTAACGTTTCTTTTATTATGAGGAACTGAATTGAATCTGTGTACAAAATCGACGTGAGAAAGCTTTCGTGCTCGATTCAACATCAGTTGCATACGCAATTATGATCCAATGTAAATTGTGTAAGGACTCACTAATTGCATAATTTTAACATGGATTAAAAGAAGTTATAATCTTTATTATTACATGATATTATACAATTATCGTAAACTGAGCGGCGAACGATCATTATTAGCATTTGATTATATTACTAACAATGAAATAATGCATATCCTTCGACGTAAATGTTTATGAAATTATCATCACATTGTAATTAATTCTAAGCAAATAATTACTATATCACATTATTGTGTTATACATATATTTACATTCACATCACACATTTTTTTTTTTTAATTTAGTTTATCTTTGCTGCATGATATTTTGAGATATTTTACTTGTCTAAAGTAAATTTTAGTTTTTATGACAAAAATTGTTTAAAATTATTTTGTATGCATCGTATGTATATATGTTGAAAAAAAGAGAAAGGTACTTGGCATTTATTTTTGGATTTTTAACAGCAATACATAAGCGAAAATTTATAAGCTGAAATTATTTCAAACTCAGTGGCAAAGCTAGACGTTATATACATGTTATATAAGAATGGTTTTTATTATCAATTTCTACAAAAGTATACAATGTAGTAGTAGTAGTATTACGAGATTGCAAATCTCAGAAGCAATTGATATAATGGAAGCCATTCTCTTGTAATTATAATAGAAAAAGGTATCATGTCGAGTAGTTATCCAATTGTTCAGTTTTGCTCTGTAAAGTTGACTCAAAGAGATCATAGAGAGGAACTTTCACGCGAGTACCAGAGACTGAATTGTGTAAAGGTTAAAGTGTGACTCCTTTACATTTTCCATTATTTGAGCATTTTATATGAGGCAAGATGTTTAACAACATAGGCAGGGAAATATATTTTTCAAATATGAAAATATATTGTACAAATAAATATAAAGAGAAAAGTTGTTTTTTAGTCAATTCAACGCGTAGAGAATCATCAGCCGATTATTAAGCGTTATTACGTGGGTGCATGTGTACAGTTTAGTGTTATAAAACCCTTTGTAAAACTCAAAGTTAACACGAGTCGTGAGATCGCACCTATTGAAATTAAGTTTCCTTACAGCTAGCAAATTCCGCAATACTTTACGTAATGTAAATTATTCATTTAAAATTTATATCTCATGCTTGTGTTATTTACGCGCGATAATATTGTTTATGACATTTAGATTAATTGAATTGATACCATTGCAAATTCTCTAAATTTTCATCTTACAAAACATTACAAAAAAAATTGAAATTTAATTCAAAAATTTATGGCAATGAAATCTTTAATACATTTTGTATCAATATCTTGTTATGTAATATTAGAAATTCATGGATTATATATACTGATACATATCAATATTAGTCGCGCGTATAAAAAATATTACATATAATCCAATGTGATGTATAAAATATAAGAGTTCATATAAAATGTATATTTGATCAATCAACTATTATTAATTTTCCAATGTGATTATGGCAGGATGATTACTTATATTTATATATACAATCTGATATTTAAATGGCTTAGTTGATTTTTGAGATTCTGAGACTTCGCTAGAACCAATAATTTTATTGTATAATTTTTGTTTAGATATTTATACTTTACAGACTTATCGTTATTAAATGCTAATTGGTGCTGGTGTTAACACATAATATTGTGTTTCCATTTACTTTTATTATAATTACCTCTTTTCCTAGTCCTGTCAAATATAAATAAGGAATATAATAGATATAAATGGGGAAAGCAGCATTGTATATATTAAATAAAATTTCTTCCATTTTACGTTTATAAATTTACGTTATTTTATTATTTTCTTAGAATATGAATTACACAATTGGTCGTCCATGACTCTAGTAATTAAGTTCGATGTATGCAATTCGAATATTATGTATATAAGATTTTCTTCAATACAGAAAATGTACATGTTTCTCCCCAATGCAAAAAAAAAAACAATATTATATCGAAGTAAATTATTTATTAAAATTTTTACATTTTTGTTTGTATCTTCATACAAACAACTCATGATTCTTGTATCATTGTAAAAAACATTGTAAATGTCTGTACTTGTAATGTATAAATTTATAGAAGATGCTGAACGTGTCAATGTTAAATAATACACTTAAACATAACTTTATGTTAATACAAAGAAAAAAAGATTACTAATTGCGAAATAAAAATTTTATAGGAATATTTCTGAACTAGCTTATAAAGCTATAAGGTACCTTATAGCTTATAGGCACCTTTCATACAGGTACCTTCTTATAAAGAATATTTTAAAACATACATACATAAAAAATGATTCTTTTTTCAATCATCGTGTTTCGATTTTTTCTTTTTCTTCTTTTTCTGCAATGACGTATCTACTTCACCGTTTTCAATGTGTCCATTTTCTTGGCCATTTTCGAGTGTGTCGCGTTTTCTCTTTTTACCATGTTTCTTTTTCTTCTCGTCAGCTTTTTCCTGATCAGCCAACACGCGTTCCGTTTCCTCCACTGCCTCTTTCATTACGTCCAAATTTTTCTTCGGTTCCTTGCCAGTTGTGTAAAAGACCAGTCTGTCTTCTACCTGTTGTCGTAATTTTTCACCGAACACCTTCATCCTATGCATCCGTTCGTCCTGGAAACAATCGATTCTGGAGGCAATAGAACATTTATTCGCGAGATACCTCGCTATTCTACCCTTATTTTTAGTGCCGGCACGACCGATGAATGTAGAATGGAACAAGAGCCCGTATTTTGGAGTATTCGATTTTTTGCTTTTCAACGCTCTGAACAGAGCTTTCTCCGCTCCCAATATTTGAACGGTAGACGCAGGTGCCTTTGCTAAATTAGTAAGCGATCCAGCATGTGCTATTAATCTGGCGCCAACTTGATCCCCGATTAAAGTAGCTAGATTTGGTGCTACATCTTTCATTTTTGTCGTTAAATATTCGGACATCCTTTTCCTATATTCCGCCAATGCAATAACACGTGCAGCAAAGATTCCAACATTCTTTAAATCATCTAGACTTATGTCTATTCCCATGGATGACTTGGCTGCTTTGACAATGTTCTTAGCTTTTACTTCGTCCTGAACAACTTCTACTAACTTCTCTTCCTTCTCATCCGTCATTTCCTTCCTGTCTTTTATTATTTGTGTCACTTTCGCGTACGTCAAACTCTCCGGAACTATCTTTACAAGTTCAGGGAAGTGATAACTGTACCATTCTCTAAAATTGAAGTAAAAACCAAAGTTATCCTCAAATATCTTTAAGGAGGGCATATATATAATATTTAGATGAGTCAAAATGAGGTCTAACTTTACAAATTTTTTGTGAAAAAAGGAAAAAGAAGGAAAGAGATAGAAAAGTTGTATTTATTTCATTGTCAAGATCATACTATTTTCTATTTGACATTTAAATTTTATTAAAAAAATAATATAAAATGTCATTATTTTCTAAATCATATTTTTCTTTTTAAATAGCGTATGTTGGTCAACGTTTTGTTGGTAAGACATTTTAAGACAGTACTTATGACTATGACTACCACCCTCAGTGGTTATGCATTTTTGAAAACAATAATTTGAATAGTGATACTATTTTATATTACTTTTTAGTAAAACTTAAATGTCAAATAGAAAAAAGTAGAAATTTTACAAGAATATTGAAACAAGTGCGACTTATTTATCTCTTTTTATTTTTTATTCACAAAGTTAAACTTGTTACCGTCTAGATAATGTGGTCAATTTGCAGCCAAACAACTATCTCTATCACAACAACCATTCCTTCCACCAGTGATTACTAGTGGCGTCTAATCTCTGGTGAATGGTTGCTAAGATAGGGATGATTATTCTGCTGCAAATTGACCACATTGCATCTAAGATATATTCCCCCTTCTATTTTATTTTAAGTATATTTTCAAGGAACATATTATACATACTTCATACGCATACTGAATGTGTTGATATCCTTGTCCAATTGATCTAATAAGGCTATACCCTGAATGATCATGTTGTCCACTCGGTGCACATTGAACTGAACTTGCCCTCTTGAATAACTGTGCCCAAGACCCACTTGCGCAGCCTTGGTATTCTGGGGAGTAAAGCCTTTCACCAGTTTGTCAAAATGGAGCCTTATTCCCCTCAAGATTTCAGGAACGGCATTGATATGGTCGCATTTTATACCCAATTCTTCAGTGATTTTGATACCAAGTTTGGGTTCTGCGACGCCAAGGACGACATCCTTTTTGGAGAACCCACCGAAGCAGGAATCTAGGAAGAGCTTCAAGTCCTCTGACACTGTTCCCTCGGCAATGCTATTGATGTTTTTGAGAGCACACACTGCTGTCTTGAAAGGAGAAAATCCAACGAGAGTTACGATGTTATGGAAACGTGCTAGATCTGTTACGGACTGTTCCACTTGAGGTAATAGCATTCCGATCTCCTCGAACTCTTTAACGCGGAATACGGCGTAGCCAGCGGCATGTTCAAACAGGATAAAAAGCTTCGACTGTAAAATAAGCAATTTAATTACATTAGGGCAATTTTTTATAGCGAAAATATTGCGATTGTTTTTTTATTTCAATATAAACTATAAGTATCTTTAAAATCTGCTTTAATATCCACGTCTCGTTAGCTATGCTTATAATTTCCATTATTGTATTATTTCCAAAATAAATATCGCGTGCACTGTGCAAACTACCCTGATTGGAGGTTAACATAGTTTTGTAAGTAATATATAATTGTCCCATACAATAATTATATATCCAAAACGTATAAAGAAAGCTTGCGACCTGAAAAATAATTCAATTTGAAGTCTAAAGACATTAATCGCGCACAAAACTGTATAAATTGCGACGATCGAGTATTGACACGTTGAATCAGTTGGCGGATCACTAGACAAAATTAAGAATTACGAGTCGAAATAATTCGGAAATTGTCACGTTTAAGCTTACCATCTTTAAAAAATCCTGTCCTTATCTTTTATACGTCTCGCTCCGTTTTGGTACACGCGAAATCGTGGTAAAGCTCGACCATGTGCGTCGCGTGATCCATACGTGCGCGTGCTATCGGCGGATGTGAATGGATGTGAATGGATTTGGAGTAGAAGTGGACGAAATGCAAAATGCAACAGCGCTTCCTGATTCGTAAGACGCATTTCTAATGGACTCTCCCACAATGTGCGCAGAACTTTAAACTTAAGACTTAAGAAATCGATCAATCACAGTCGATTATTCTTGTTACATTCGATTGTGATTGGTCAATTTCTTGTGATGTCATCTGAGTGAGACTCGTTTATTACGTTGGTAATAGGCTAATTTAATATAACATTTTCTAATTGCTCTAATAAAAAAACTCTAAGTACTGTGTATCGGGCCGATTACTGATCAGTCGCAACATGAACGTTTCCTTTCAGTAGGCGTATTCTGTAAAGGCTGGTTTATGCAGGCAATAACCATAAGAAATTGGCCAATCATAATCGATTTATAGAAGAATTCTCGACTATGATTGACCAATTTCTTACGGTTATTGCCTGCATAAACCAGCCTTAAGACGTATGCCGTAAGAAAATCAACGTGTTGGATTTGCTACTGCTTACGTTATGGTCTTATATTCTCGACTGTCATTGACTAATTCGCTTACTGCCTAAGTTTTACTGCTTAAGTTTTTTTGTGTGCCATGGCCTTTAATTTATTTCCCGTCGAGACAAGTGGAGACAAGGCTTGCTCCAGTCGATCCGGATTGGCTCGTTTCGAGCTTCCTCGATTCGAAATCGAATCGTGAAAAGGCGGGATTGCGCGAGTTCGCAAATCTATTCTTTTCAGCTAAACCCACAGATATCTATACTAAACTAGGGCCGGTATTCATAGTCGATTCTTATTTCAAGATCATCTTAAGCAATGTCTTAAGATGCTGATACGGTTGTCTGATTGGTTGATGACGTCTCAAGGTGATACTTAAGACGATCTTAAATATAAGAACGGACTATGAATACCGGCTTAGATCGCTATCTTCGGCTGAATAGCTGTGTCCGGCAGGATTTCAGGATTCGGTCATCTTACTCAACAAGAAAATGACGACGACGCGTGGGTTAGTGCGTATGTGTTGTCAGTTGAGCCGGTTGATCATTGAGCACCGTTGAG
>QKQZ01046133.1:0-10136 GCA_003595255.1 Solenopsis fugax | reverse complement strand
TGATTGACCTATTTACACTTAATTTTGCGTTTGCACAATTAGAGCTTGAATTGTACTTATATTATTTATTTATTTTTATATTTATTTCAATTTTGCATCCTAATTTTTAAAATAAAAATACATGTTTTTAAAGCAATACATGTTTAAAGAAACACATTATTTATCTATCTCTTTAAATAAAAAGTTTACATAGTGTTGAAAAATACTCTGTTTTTAGATTCATCTTGGATTCATTATAAGAGTCTTATAATCCCTTAAGTATAATAATATTTAATATGCAAGCAAAGGTACGCTTTTAATGAGTCACTTCCGGTTCTCGGGTTCTCGTATGTCGAGTTAAGGGTCAACCACGTTACGCAAGTCGCCAAGAAAAAAAATCGTAAGCACATACGGCAGACGTGATTCGTCGATTGTTTCCGCAATAATATATAATCGCAGTAAAAACGTGAATTGTTCGCTGCAATATATGCTATAAAGACCGTTCTAGAATAGCGTAAGCATAAGTTGTAAATTGATGCAAAGTATTGTAAGACGCAGTTGTTCGTCCATTTCTATCAACGTAAATTAACATAAATCTCGATTTTTCTTATTCATAAAACTAAAAAAAGATAAAAAGGAAATTAAACTGTAATTAAAACTAATTAGCATGGTAGAAATGGACATGCAAGTACCTTATAATCACTTACGACTACGATTACGCTATTACAAAACGGTCCTTACGTCGCTGACATAGTGATTTCACCATCTAGACTCGTATTGTTCGGAAAACACTGTGAAAGCGGAGACTTTTTGCGTCATTAACATTTGATGCGACGCATGGTGAGAGCGGGCCGACAAAAATTTTAACGCAATAGAAAGTAGTCTAACGTTACTGCGACGTGTAAGAATAAGAACGCGTTACGTGTGACGAACGTTAAAGAGCTAGCTTAAGCCACACTCTCGCTGCTTTCCTATAATTCAACATTAATAATTCAAAATTTTTATTAGAGGAAAGTCTCTAACAATGGCATAGCCCTCCTAAAATGGCACCCTCTCATTTCTCAGAAACTAAATATTGCACTGTATTAATCTAAAAACCTAATCTGCTTAGATAATTAAAGAAATAAAAACCTACTCATGGCTTCTTTCTCTATAAAATTTGTTAAAATTGAATTTTTGAAACACTCACGAGAATAAAATGATCTTCTTTTGCAAATTGCATAATTAAACCAATAGTTAGTATATTATTGATAATATTGGATTATTTTACATGTTTGTAGCTTTAAAAACGTTTTGTTTATACTTTTCTCTTTCATATTTTTCTTATGTAGTTTAAAACATAAAATTGCTGTGCAACGTATAAAGTGGATTTCTTCATGAGAATAAACAATAACTACGAAATCTTCAATTACAATGTTGATAGATGTTTCATGAATTTTTTTTCATATCTTCTTTAATATCTTAAAGTACAAAAAAATAGCGTCGGATGCGATAGATTCATTAATAAAGTGCCAAAAAAAGTATGAAGGGAGGGTCCAATTCTAACCTTTTAATTTTATAAACTTTGTTGTTTAATACACAAGCATAAAAATGTACTTTTATTATTTAGTATTATTTTATTACTTAGTATAATTTTATTACTTATAATTAGTTTATAAATTGATTTCATAGTTAACTCCTACAAGGCCGTTTAAATTCTGCTGATACTGTACCAGTTTTGAGGTCCAATTTTTCAGACGCTTTTTTTTTATGTTGCAAATATAAATTATTATAAAATATGAAACAATAAAAATTAATTATAAAAACTGCTATACTCTCTGATAAAAGTCACTTTTTAGTTTGTTTTCATGTTTTTAAAGTTTTATTTTTAGCTTTTGTTTAAAAAATGTTACCTGAAAACAAAATGGTTCACCAGTATTAGGAACTTTTTTTAGCCTAATAAATTATTCGATAATATCCGATTTGAAATCTGTCGCGCTAAAAAGAAAATTTACTGAACCGAAAATTTAATAAGTACCTTCTTTGCAATTCAACGTTTTACTGCGTGCAGTTAAAATGCTATAACGGAAATTACGAGTGTTCCATATGTGCGACTTGACCTTGCAACTTCACGCCCTCCTCGTCGCATTCCAACATCGTAAAAAAGAATGGCCACCTGTGCATCCCTCTCTGCATTCCAGGCGTCGTAAACAAAGTGAGGGATACGTTTGAAAAGTTCTTATACGACATGCGACGCAATTAGTGAAGAAAAGGAGGAAACATTCATAGTATAACGTTCTCTTGTCACTTAGAGCTATTATTTCTTTAATAGTCATCTCATCAGTATTCTTTATCTAGCGGAAGTTACATACTGATATTTTTTCTAATGCTATATTTTGCGTTATTAACAATAATACCTATATTTGCAAAGACATATTCGCGGATCTGAAATTCGCGTTTATTTGTCAATAAAAATAATAATGTTTTCATTTTATAAACAGGCCTAACAAAGAATAAGAGAATTAATTTATTTAAATTACTATATATTTATATAGATATATTTCTTTAAAAAAATATACAATACACTCAGAGACAAAATTATCGTATTAACAACGTATAAATTTGTAAACAAATAGCACTTCAACTATGTATTACAAGGTTGTAATAAAAAAAATAATAAGATATATGAACTAAGAAAATATAGTAATATTAATTATTTATAGTAAAATTGTTGAATAAACTAGAAAAATAGTAATACAAATGTAGAAAAAAGTGAACCGACTGAGATTCAAGCTCGCGGAAAACTCTTTCGCATTCCTAGCACTTAGGATCCTGCACCACTGACCTACTGATGCTATGATAGTTATTCCGGTCGTATATACTTAATCGGCCGTACGTAAATTGGAAGTTTGTAATTGTCATAAATAATGTCATAATATTTTTAGTACAGTCTACATGTAATTATAGTTGAAATGTTATTTCACTATAAATTAATAATTGTACAATTATTGTTGCCGTGGTGATACAAACTATAACTTTAGTTGCAATAATTATAAAATAGTTTATTGAAGTATATACATTAATTCTACATAAAACCTGTAGAAACCTGCAGAACCTTTTATAATTGCCACCACTATGAATTTTTCTCTGAGTGTACAGATGAATATAAATTAAAATCATGAATATACAATTTATACTTCCACAACAAAAAAAGTTCGAGTCAAAAATTAAGAGGCTGAAATCTAAAATTAAGAGAAAAACCGGTATTTGCTAGAAAACAGCGATAATTCAAACCAAAAAAATTGCCAAAATCGCAAGGAAATTTTGCTCCGGAGATCAGACCAGTTAGAATTTCTAAGACACCGTGTATTAGTAACACGTCATAAATCAGCGTATATTTGTCTTCTGTTGCAGGGCTATTGATTTCTCCAGGAAATCTAGTACTGACGTAAGCAAACGGCCATGCATCTTAGTCGACAATTCTAACGATATTTTTCAAGTGAAAGAAAAAAGCGACGGTTACATCCTGGTAAAATAAATTACAAGAGAGAGTCGTCACAAGAGCGCCCCTAATCAAACCCAGTAGTTAAAACAGCCCTGAGCTTGCGGGTTGTACCGAAAAAGTGGAGCAGAGCACCAGACTCGCTCGAGCCAGATGCATTCAGGAACATCAACTTTATGCTGAATTTTTGAAGTCTACGATAACGATCATCAATATCGAGTGGCTATTTAGCAGCTCTTCAGAAGAATTTCAGATAATCCTGCCTAACATATCTCGATTTATTTTTTCATATATCAAACAAAATTCGCTCAATGCATTATCGAATTATAGATACATCTAATTGTGGATATTTGTTACTAAGAGAATTTTTTCTTAAAATCATGATAGGTGTGGAACACGATATTTCAAAGAATTTTGTTATTTTCCCTGGTTTATTAAGATCTATCACAATAAAATATAAAATAGATCGATTAAATTTCACTAAAATTAGTAAAATTCTTCGAAATACATATTGTCTCGCGACTATTATGATTTTACGGATAATTCTATGAAAAAATTCTATTTGTGTATAATCAAAAGACTGCAAACTACATCAACGTAAATCAATTTTCCTAAAATATTTAAACGTTTATTCGAGTCACAGAAAAGACACATACAAGCACACTGTATCGACAATCCATCGTATTATAAATGTGTGATAAAGTATGATCAAAGAAATGATTAAAAATATATCATTTTCTGTGCCTTGACAAGACTCGCGAGGGGTTTTTTATTTAATCTTTATAAACAAAAATGGAGAACGCAGAGCTCTTGCCAAGCGATCGATTACACACTCTTTATTCCCTATCAGTCTTTATTTACATTATCATGGACGCGCGCCTACGAAGCGAGCCGTAAAATATCCCAGACTGATTGCCATTATGGATGAGGCCAAGATTTACTCCGGACGACGATATTCGAGGGTATCGAACGCCCGCCGACCGAAACCCGGGCGCCAGTGCACTCGCCTCTCGACGAGATCAGCGATCTCGAGTGCACTTGTGTCCGCGGGCACAAGAGCGACGGCGAGGAAAGTGAAAACTGGCACGTACCTGCGTCCGAAACGCGAGGATGATGTCGGAGCGCCGCGGAACAGCTGATCGACTTGCTCGGTGGGTGTCGGCCTCGCCTAACCTCTCCTCCCGGCGCCCTGCTGCTGCTGCTGCTGCAGCTGCACTTTCTCACGCATCCGATGCACTTGCGAGGATGGGCCTCGACGCGATGCGTTTTCGGCCTCGCGCACTGATCGGTCCAGCTACGAACGCGACTGAATAAACTCGCGAAGTTTCACTCACAACGTCCGTTTCACCGCCGACTCCTCGTCGATTCAAGACTTTCGTGGATGCCCAGATCTGCCTCCCGACGTGTTACTCCGATTCGGGATTCCCAACGACCGGGAAGTATACCGAAGAATTCCACTCGTCGCGTTGCATCGTGATGCAATGAAATCCGGAGTAATCGAGTCTCGACAGCGAAGCTTCGCGCCAGGTGCCTTCGATGACGCACGGTATATCCGCGAATATACCGCGGCTAGCTTCTAACAGGAACGTCGATCGACGCTTAACGTTTTATTGACGATGACACGCGTGGCCGCGCGGCGTCGCAACGCTGCACTCGCGCTTGCGGAACGTCGTCGCTTCGCGGTGACGGCTGCTTGTCAGAGTGCCGCGGAGAAGTCCCGACGCGATATCGCGCCCGGCAGGTCCATTCTGACGATGACACACTCGAGCGTGTGTCCACATTCGTGTGTACGCGACGCGCACCTGTGCTGTGATGTGGTCGCGCGTTAATCGCTCGTCACTCGCCACTCGATTGAAGGAGCTCGAATGCCAACTTTACGCGGCGTACGTCGCGGCAGGTACCGTGCGCGAATCCTGGGGCTCGAGCACGGAGTCCTCGGCGCAGAGATATCGGCCGCGCGCTCGCATCCTCATCGCATCGAGTTCACGCTCTCCTACCCCCTCGCCGTACTTTACTGCCCTGAAGTCGGCCTAGAGACGCGCGGCGCGTCGCTCGGCTGCGATGCATTCGCGAGGAAGGTGGGGAGGAGGGGGAGGGGGTATCCTGCAGCTCCGTCGATTAATCCACACACACGAAGTAAGCTCTGGCTCTCCGCTCTATTTCCCGTTTGCGCGAAGAAAGCGGGGGCGGCTGCCCGAAGCGGGCCGCTCGGACGAGTCAGACCGAGACAGCACGAAGACGGGCGAACGGACGGATGGACGACTCTGTCTAGTACCAGCTCGCGTATCCGACGCACGGTACCACACGCGCGGTAAAGAGAAAACTGAAGGTGCCGCTCGGTGCAGCACGGAGTATATACCCGACGCGCGCATGCGCGCAGACGACGTCTAACGCCAAACTTCACGGGACGGCGCCGAGAGCGATTCTCGAATCTCGTTGTCTGTCTATATAAATCATTTTCTTCTTGATTGTAAATAATCTATCTTGCTTAAGCCTTTCTGTTTCGGGAAACGAGCGAGTCTTCACATTATGTATGCTATTATAGGCTTTTCGGGTCGCTGAATTCAAATCCGTTGTCAGATTTCTAAAATTCAAAATGGAGGATCCAATATGGCGGACAAAATAATTTAAAAATAAATATTTTCGACAAGAAATTAATATAAATATTAGGCCAAATTAAGGGGAGAATTCGGTTTTTTTTTTGTTAAAAATATAGTAAAATTTAGAAATTTTTTTTCCAGAAACTAACTATTCAATTAATTTGAAATTTGCCATGTTTTTACCCATGTTTTAAGAACGTACAGTTTTTTTGATTAATTTTTAATTATAAATATAGAAGTTATATATGATTGAATATCATGCTGCGCAAAGTTCTTCGTCCATTGGTGTGCACGATATTTATCTTCCAGGTAATTAAAACAGAAAAATGAAACGGCGTTTTACTTTATACATATGGGGCATTTCACGTGAAAGGGGTCCACCTAAAAATAAACTGTTTGGGATTTTTTTAATGATAATGAAAGAACATGTTAGTGGACATATTATGTATAAGGTTGATAATAAAAAAAATAAATATCATATGCCTTGCATCAAAGATATTGAAAGCTGTCGTTTTAAGAAATTTTTCTTTTTTTAACATTTGTAGCTAAAATTAAAACATTTTTATAGACAGGATTTTTCTCGTACTTTCAGATAAAAACGTTAATTTGAGAAAAATTTAATAGTATTAAAAAAAATAATTTTTTAGTTTTAAGTAAAGAAATAAAAAATTATATCCATTTTTAAAAATCTGAAAAAATTCTCAAAAATACTTTAATACATATAGAATATCGTACCATAAAGCAAATTTTGGGATCGCAATGGAATCCTGTCGAAAACGAATATTTTTTCCAATACAAAATTATAATTTCAGCCAAAAACTAGATAATATCAATTTTTTATTGGTCAATTATTTAATACTACATAAATAATATATTTTTAACAAATAACTATAAAATGAAAAATAGTTGTGGAGTCTTTGCATTTTATATTCTTTAGACATTTATTTTTTCTATATTTCTTTGGAAGAAGTCTTGTTCCTCACCAAAACTGATGAATTTTTTTAAAATTAATTTATCTTTACTCGCAAGAATAATCGCATGATATTTTAATGTACCCAGAATAGTTTTCGCTAATGCGAATCTTGGTTTCAAAAACTTATTTAATTTGTCGTGAGTTGTTTTTGAATTAAATAAAATCGTTGTCTCTTTTATATTAGTTTTAGTCCACTTGTAAAATGCCTCAGCATTGAGATCAACTAATTAACTAAGAGAACGAAAGTTAGAAAATAAAATTTTATTATATATGAGGACAATATCTTATGTAAGGAAAATAAAAATTTTTTACGACCGCTAACAAATAATTGAATAATACATTGAAAAATTAATTGTAAAAGGAAATATCTTTAAAAAATCTATTTGTTTTATAATGATTTAGCTGAATTTTAATTTTGTATTGGGAAAAATATTCGTTTTCGAGAGAATCCCATTGCGATCCCAAAATTTGCTTTATGGTACAATATTCTACATGTATTGAAGTATTTTTGAAAATTTTTTCAGAATTTTAAAAATCGATATAATTTTTCATTTCTTTACTTAAAGCTAAAAAATTAATTTTTTCAATACTATTAAATTTTTCTCACTAAAATTAACGTTTTTATCTGAAAGTATCGGAAAAATCCTAAAAAAATCATGTCTATAAAAATATTTTAATTTTAGCTACATGTTAAAAAAGAAAAATTTCTTAAAATGCAGCCTTCAATATCTTTGATGCAAGGCATATAATACTTATTTTTTTTTCATCAACCTTATCTAATATGTCTAACATGTTTTCATTATCATTAAAAAAATCCCAAGCAATTTATTTTTAGGTGAACCCCTTTCACGTAGAATGCCCCATATGTAGTTTCAGTTTGATGAACCAGAATCATAAAAAAAAATTATTGCGGAAGTTATCAATTTTCAAATCAAAACTATAGTTTTTACTATAGTGTTTACTATCAAAATTCATCCATTTTTATTATGTAAAAAAAATATGTAACTTATCAATATTCTGGTTCATTAAATGATAAAGTAATGTTTACTAAACATCCAGGCCAAGTTTGAAGATAATCAGTTCAATGGTTACAAAAATATCATGTTTTATCTAATATAATATCTCTTTATATCAAATGGCCAGATGTTAATGAATATCAAATATCACTCAATGTATGAATTTTTAAAGTTTTATTAAAATCAATTTAAATTTTGAGGTTATTAAAATTTAATAATTTATTTAATTTCAGATATTTGAGAATCGTTCTCGCGGTTTTCAAGGAGTTGTAGGTGCAATTGATTATTACAATCGCAAAGGATTCCATTCCATTATATTACAAGGTGAAGAAAAATCTAAAAGTTATATACTATATTTGTAATATATTGTACTTAAATACATTGAATTCTGATGCTTATACATTTATTTCAACATTTTTAGGAGTATGCAATTACAGAGGAAAATTCATAAATTGTTTCATTGGTTTGCCACCTTTACGGAAATAAACTAAAGGAAAGCCAATAATCACTATTGGCTTTCAATTTCGTTTTCTAATAGTGATTATGTAGCATCTAATAATCAGATTGTTCCCAATAAAATCACTCGATTCTCAATATAAGTTTTGGTTTTATAATCAGATTGTTTGCAATAATCATTGCGCAATAGTTTTTTATTGAGTGATTATTAATACCATTAATCAGATTATTTGCAATAATCATTACAGCACACTACTTTTAATAGTTATATGAATGATTATTAATTTTCAATAGTTGAACAATCCACAATAATGTCTATTTGAAACTGTCTAAGCAACTGTTTCAAAGCAAAAGACATTAACATCATATCAGTATAGTCGAAGTATTAACAATAATCATCATTCCTATTATTGTTCATAAAATAATTATCAGTATAATAATAGTAATTTTGTAATTAATGCACGCAAAATAACAACACTAGGTAACTGGCTGACATATTATATACTTTTCTTTATATTTTAATCATTTACAAAATTCTTGATTAAAATATATTATATACATATATAAAAAGTGTATTCCTATGTAAACCTATATAAAATAAAAACAAAAATAAATATTATGTAAAAAACATATACATATATATTTTAATTTTTGAGCCTAATAATCACTACACCATTACGAAAGTGACTACTGAAAATCAATAGCCATCTGGAATAGTTCTACTGCAATCTTTGCTGTTATCTATATAAAATTATCTTGATAACCATTTAGATAAAGATATTACTTCCTCTTATCTTTATCTAGATTATTATAATGTATATTGTCTTTATCTTTATCTGAGATAAAAGAAATGTTATCTTTTTTAAATTATCTAAGATAATGCGAATAACGAGACTAAAGTAATATCTTTAACCTGAGTTTCCAAGTTACCATTAATCCTAATAGGTTTCTCCAAGAATTGCAAAATTTATTGCCAGTACGGAAAATCTATAGATACGTAATGTGAACTATACATTTTTAGTACTGGCAATGTATAACGAAACGCAGTTCAGATCAACAGTAGTACAATATAAAAATTGCTCTAAAATAAATTCGAAAACTTACAAGAAATTTTGTCAGTCATTATATAATGTGAATTACATTTGTACATTTCTTATATTTTTATTTTTGATTTTTTTTGCGTATTGGTTTAAATTTAACGAGAAATATTTTTCATATTGTTTGTATAATTATTTGAATTACTTTTGTTTTCAAATAATATTGATTTAGAAATAAAAATATGAACATATTTCATATATTAAAATGTTTTTTTACTCAATAACAGTATTATCTGAAAATTATCTAGATAAAACTGTACACTTTTTATCTTTTATCTAAGTTAAATAAAAATTAAAACGTAAGGTTTGTTCTTGCTTACACGAAAAGTGTAAAGTGTACACCGTACACTTTTAATACCCACTACTTTTTAGGAGCGGGGGAAACATCGTGTAAAGTGTAGGCTTTTTAAGAAGAACGTCAAAGTGTACGACAGCTATTTGTGCATGGTGTTTATGTTTAAAGTTTGAGTAAAAACGTGAAATTTTACTTCTTAAAATTTATCGATTATATTGTTTACAATTTTATGCATTATT
>QKQZ01046130.1:0-16395 GCA_003595255.1 Solenopsis fugax | reverse complement strand
AAAAAATTATTTATATATTTATATATTATTTATATATATACTTTAGGTATTATAATATAAATATCTAAATATCTTCATAATGAAAAATTCAAATATAACACGTATTTGAGCAATAAAAAAATTTTAGTTGACTAAAATATGAAATCTTTTTAATAAACTATCTTTTTCACGTTTTACTTCGTAACAATTCGATATCACACTTTTTTTCATTAAGTGAATCAGTTATTTGTGGGATACATTCATATTAAATAAAATAGTTTTTTTTTAGATTTTTTTTTCGTTCTTCGTTGAAAACATCTAAATCAATAATGTTGCATCCGTTTTAGCTAAAAAACATTTACGCTTTCCTTGCACCAGGTCTTTTGAGAAAATGAATGTAAGCGAGAAATAATGACGTATTTATAAGCGAGGAAATTATGACGTCATTGGTTTATGAAAACGCTTCGAAGCGCTATACTGATAGCAGTGAATGCTTGTGGGCATTTTTAGCGCAAAAGCGAACAAGATTAACTTAGCCAATATAATACGCGTAGAACCGAGAGAGAGTGAGTCCAGGTTGCAGTAAAAACAGTTTTTCATTCTGCTCTTCTTCCCACCTCCCCTTTCTCTTATCGTACAAAAAGTCTATATGAGCAGGTATAAAATCAATAAAAAAAGATTTATTTTATAGCGTACACTAAAAATAAAGTTGTTAACTTGATTCAAATTTTTAACTTAATTAAATTTCATCAATTTCAGTATTTATGTATTTAAGTTAAACATATAAATGCTTAAGTTCAAGTTCAAATATTTTATGTATTTGAATTAAATACACAAATACATGAATTTAAAAAATTTAATCAAATAGAAAAATTTAGTCAGTTTAATAACTTTTTTCAGTATATAAGTTTTATATTAAAATGATTCTTTAGATTATTATAATATTTATAATATTTATTATACTATATTTTATAAAATATTATAAAAATGTCAAGAGATAGTAAGAATGTCACTACATGTTAAATGACGCATGTGAGAACAATCGCACACGAGAATAATTATATATTGGAAGGATCTCGCGACACATTCATCAATATTATATTAAATATCAACGTACCGTTCTAAAAAGATTCATCGTACACGTGGATGCATTGACGCAAATCATTTTGATATAGTCAAGCTTACACGTACTAAAAATTCTTTGCCTGTGATTATCAAAAAGTTTTAACTGATTTCAGCATAAATACACTTGCAGAGATATTTCCAATTTTCTATTTAATGAAATCGATTGTCCATATATGGGATTATTTAATTTACAAGTTTCAATTCTCGACCGCAAAACAAATGTTTTTATGAACATCTATTTTCTACCTCGAAGTGATATCACTTGCGCGTGCGTGTATTACATATATTGTGTATTTCACAGAAATGTTAAAATCTATCAATAAATATCAGTGATACCGAAAAAGATGTGTAACAGGAGTTATCGAGTTCTTTTCGGATCATCGATATTATATGTATATCATCTCTTTCCTTTTTGTCGATTCTAATAATATACATATATGTATAAACATTAAAATACTAAGATTAAATGTTTTTCAATTTATTTTTCTAAAATTCACTAAATTAATAGAATCTTAAATTCGATAGAGGGATTTTGATAAAAATGATTTAATGGAATAAGTGCCTAGTTTTTAAATATGATTTCCATCCCATTGCATGAGATTTTAATTTACGTATTATCTCACATAATAGGTTTCTCAAGTACTACATTTGGTTAATGGATATTTATAGAAACGTTGCGTACATGCGTACGTACTACACGTTTCTTATAGATAAAACGGATAGGATAGCAAAGTTTTTCCCGTATTTTTATTGGATAACATTAACTTCGTGCATTTTAAACATGAAAACTTTGTAAAAACACTAGTCTTACTTATTGAGAGATAAAGCAAAAGAAAATTTTACGAAAATAATTTTTTTGTTGTTTTATAAATTTATGTTGAAATTAGATCTTGCTCCGTTTGTTAAGCGTTTATTATAATTAAATAATCTTATTAGATTATTTGTATGCGCATTCAACCATCGCCATAGATAGAATGGCATCAGTAGAGTTTCTTTCGCATTTTTACTCGACATCCTAATGGCACAGGATATCCCTCATAAAGACACGCTAATCTTACTTATTGAGATAAAGCAAAAAAAAATACAGACAATTCTTTCTTTTTACGTTTTTTTTCATATTTAGATGTCAGTTAGCATCATTTATTATTAATTGACTTTCAATTTAATAACACGATATTATTATTTCTTGTTCATCTTAGAACTGTGTTTTAAGATCGAAAATTTATTCGGCGCGCAGTTTCGTGAACTTGAAAAGATATATAAAATTACACAATAAATATCAGTATTAAGACCGATAAGGCATTTCGTTTATATTGTTTTTTTTTAGGAGCCATTTGTGTTGAAATTGGATCTTGCTTCGTTTACTGAATGTTTAATTCAGTAATCCATTATTAGATTATTTGAGCATTTAAATTCACTTTTTTTATTCTATACAAAGTACCTGTCTGCCTGTGAAAATTTTAATTGACAATTAATTAGCCACCTCTATGTAGAAAGGTGATAAAAACAACCTGCGGTACCTTCCGACGCAGTGTTCAATTAATGTGATGGGGAAGAGATAAGATATCGATTCCCTGTCACGATTAGAACCGGTTTATCAAGCTATCAAGTTCCAGTTTTTCCGTCGTCCTGGCGGCTATTTTGAGCGCATAAACTCCAGTATGCAACCAACGGTTTCGTTGGACAATGAATGGACATCGATCGATAAATCTTTAACTATATCACGCACTTTGATCGCGTCGCACGTTACAGGAAAAATTCATTCTACAACGAGAATGGAAGTTGCGAGATCGGATTAGGTATTCTGTTCGTTAACTCGTTTTTCGTAACTCGAATAGAATTTGATTGTTTCGTCCGTAACAGGTGGCGAGCGTGAATCGATATAATAGTTTTTCGTCACTTTATTGTTACTATCGCGCTGTATATTAATCGTTACATCGGGTCGTTGCACCCGACGCGGTCCCTTCGGGTACAAGGTTCAAGATGATGACGCCGTTTGTCACCGCTCATTTCGTAGAAGAGTGTTTTTGGCGCGCGGCCGAGTTTTCCCTCAGCTTCGCTCAGTTTTTGGAACGGGTGGCTCGAATTTTCGGGGCCCGCGCATGATTCAGAGTCGAGAGTTTCGCGTGTGTCCAGCTGCCAAATAATCTCATGGTAGACTCATCGGTATTTATTGACTGTCAGCTGTCCCCGTTCTTACGGACAAACGAGTCGTTTCTTCGTAAACCGCGTAATCCCTGTGTAGGGTGTCCCAGAATTGTCGCAATTAATCCCGAAGGCAGACATTTGACGAAGAATAACGATTATTCTAATTTAATACCGCGAATTCAATAATCGAATTATGCGCGATTGAAAATTAAAACTTTAGCAAAGCATTAAAAATATATTGTCGCTTTTTTTCTCTAAAAAGAATATTGCTATCTATTAAAATGTATTTGAAATGTATTTTGGAGGTCGGAAATTTAATAATTTATCCGTATATCAATGTACTTCATTGATATAAAACTAAATCAATTTTTCTTCATGATATTTAGAATCAACTAAACGTTAAATATAAAAATCAATCTAAAGTATTTTACTGTATAAAAATTTGTCATTCTAAAAACGTGTAAATGCAAAAAAATTAATCGATGATATTAATATATTTTCAAATATAACAAAAATAAAAAATATTTTAATATAGAGCAACGAAATAGAAGAATGATAAAGAATAGAATCAATGCAGATCTGCGCCATTGTGCATCATCATGCACTTTCAATATAACGATATCGATCAAAATGCTTAATGTGGCTTGATTCGCAAATCGTATTAAAGGATTGGAACGCGTTTGTCGCACGTGATAAAATCGATAAACGCCGTTGCATGCGTATTACGGGTGAGAATCCGTAGCGGCGGCGAGGACAGACACGCTCACCCAATTAATGAAAGCAACATGTGATCGCGGCGATTCCGTAAATGCGATGTCAAAGTGAGATTACACGTTTTACAAAGTTTTTCGCAGTTGACCTTTCACGTATTGCGCCCGCATTCGAATCAGCGACATTTCACGTACTGGTAGAGATCTCTTTTCGTATACGCGAGCCACGATCGACAAGCACGGTTGTTGACACGCCACATATAAATGTTATACGATCGCCAGAAGAGATCAATTCTTGGAACGATCTTTCTTTTCCTGTTTACCAGAACCAGAATCTTTCGCTAGGATTTCAGTCAACAATACCGATTGATTACACAACGTCTAGCCAAGTAAAATAAAATATTATCCTGTCGAATTCCTCCTTGAAATTTCGCGATTCGTACACAACTCTCAAATTTAGAATTAAACATGATGACCGAAGATCGAACAACAACAATATTGTTGTTTCTTTCGCCGATTAGTTAATTGTTGTTTATCAACTGTTTGTTGTTTGTTTAATGTTAAATACGTGGTGGAAACGCGGTGTGCCAAAACGACGTTGGCGGTTTCCTTCCCGCAATATTGCCACGGTAATGAAACAATCATTAGGAAGGGAGGAAATCGTAATTGCATTTTGGTTCCATTTCGTCTTTGCATCCAGAGTGTGGTCCACGTGACCACACGGTGCCACGTGCGGTAGGACAGAATTTCATTATTGCATTGTAATTTGCTCTGTGTCGAGAGCATCACAAAATTATGCATACGACAGTACGTGCAGAACAAGAGAAAGGACATGATGCACGTGGTACACGTGGGCTATATCACATGCAAATTCTTTATATAAAGACCACGTAGAATCGAGACGTAATTACAACTTCACTTTTATCATTCGTTTTGACTGACCTCTATTTTCACATTTCTTTATATATCTTATATCGCTATATCTCGTATCCCAGGTTGGGGGATTATATTTAGTGAACGTTAGGCGATCGTTATTATGTCTAAAATAACATCTTTATTGTATAAAAACGTTCATTTAATGATTATTAAATCGTCAAAATGTTTTGTATATAATAATTGTATACATTAAACAGTTTAAATTAAAATAAAGTAAAAAATAAAAATTATATGTTTACAGAAAAAAAATTTGTATCAAATCAACAATTCATTATTTCATATATAAGCAAGAATATAAAATCTTCTTGGAAGAATTTATAATCTTAAACAGATATAATTTGCTTACCTGAAGAAAAAAAATTTCCTCATGTAATAAGTATGAAATAATGAATTGTTGATTTGATGATACTAATTTTTTTTCTGTGTACAAAGAGCAAGAATCACAAGCAGACCATTTATGTTTAATACGTTTATAACGTTTAAAAAAAAACATTTAGTTGATACATTTTCGTGATGTTTAAAACGTTTGTTTAACGTCTACATAATGTTTATTAAACCGTCAAAATGTCTTGAATAAAAACAGTATTTTAAACTAGCAAAAAAAATTTTTAAACTGACATTATATGAGGTCTTGGAAAACGGTTTTTTAAATAACGTTTATTAAACAGTTTAGAAAAAACATCAGTTTTTAAACATTTATTTTTACTGCTTAAAATTGATTTTTAACGTTCACTAAATATATTTTGAATCCAACTGTGTTGCTTGGGATACAATATTTTTCATATTTATTTTGACATTTTTAGACAAAACTGCCATGGAAAATATCTTTCATAATATCGACGATAGCTGTTAATTTTGTCGTGTCCTTTATTAATTTTGGAAACAGTCGAAGATTAATACGCTGATAATGTGGTTAATTAAAAATCTGTATATTTATTATTACTGTTTGCAGTTGCATTGTGTTCAATCGTCATTCGATTTGAAATTCTACAACGGAAATGCATTTCAGGATGCATTTCGAGTCGTACAGCTCGTAATATTCTGGTCGTCGCCCTTTTCGCGACGCCAAACGTCGCAAACTCTATCGAGGTTAAACGCTTAACCTTTCTAAAAATCGATAGAAAACCTCGCCAAGCGGTAAAAGCTTCCACTCGGACGAAAATTGCGCGAAAGTGCTGCGTGTTAATGTATTATTTTTAGAAACGGTCAGGATTGCCTTTAGATTTCAGCATCTCTATGCAATTTTATGATAATTAGTTCGTATTTTTAGAAAATGCAAAAATTAATTCTCGAATTCCGTAGAAGCTTCTAACAAAAGGATATTTATGAAGTGTTTATATATATCAACTTTTTACTAGTACACATATTCTAATAAAAGCATAAATGATAAGTATGGCAATAAATGGCATTCGTAAGCTTACCAAAAGACAATATAACAATTGAATTTTTCGATTTTCAATAGAAAGAAGCTTGAAAGCAGTTATGGCCGCGCGATTTAGCTGTGAGCTGAGACTTTACTTAGGAGCGCCTCTATAACCATAAAATGTAGCTATTGAACTACGTTGTACCTAATGTCCATGAATCCCGTAGGTAATGTCTATGGTTCCCTTCTAGGCTACAATCAGAATTTAGGGCCTGCGCACAATAGAGAAATATTAGATATTAGGAATAAGAATTAAAATTTTAGGATCAGTTTCTTCAATGAATATTATAGATAAATAATAAATTGTGTTGTATCTTGTACGGCATATTTATGTCTTACGTTTTATTCGTATCCATTGTACGTTTATACATTTAATATTCATTGGGAAAATTGATACTAAAATTTTAATTCTTATTCCTAATATTTTATATTCCTCTATTGTGCGCAGGCCCTTATATTATGTATTTATGCGTAAAATATAAATAATTTCCGTTACCTATATACAATATGTAAACCATATAAATAATATTTTATGTGTCATCTATGTAAACAATAATCAATGGATATTCGAGTAAAAGATTCAGGCTTCGTCACAAATAGTAAAAATTTATAATATACTATTTTATTTTTAATATTATATATTTTTATTTTATTAATACTAAAGTCAGATATATCAACAATTTTGTAACTTAATTAATTTTTCTATATTGAATTATTGAGTTTAATAATAATTCTTATAATAATTTACATTATATTGGTACATGAAAAAGAGTTGTGTAAATATAACGTAAATAATAATACAAATAATCATAATCTTAAAATTTACAACTCTGACCAGAACTTCTGATGTTCTGAACCAGAACTATCAGATAGCACGGAAGAGAACCACAAAATCGGACGATAACTAGGGGATATTGGCTACGTAGTTCAATTTTCACATTTTATAGACATCAAGGCGCTCCGAAACGTCAAATGCTGCGCACGTGTTTCGCGTGACTGTTAAAATAATTCTTGTGATAGATATTTAATTATTATTTGTTAATATTGAAGAGTCGCTGGTTGACCGCGTACCAGTGAACGTGATTGTGAATAGTGTGAAAAAACGTGGATAGAATTGCTGATGCAATCCATAAGTAGTCCTTTGCATTCCCCATCAAGACTTTGCATTCTACATATAAGACTTTGTATGTAAGATTTTGTTTTGATCGTATCACTCCCGCCCAACCAATATACAGGGAGTGGGTACCATCAGGTACCATTAAGCGAAAAGAAGATTTGTTAATATTTATTTTTTACTGCTGTGATAAGTATTTCACAATGTACTTAAAAGTGATGTTCACAAAGGATGTTATTGTAATAATGAAGACATCTATGTAAAGAAAAAAAAGAGGACTTTGTATATTACTTCCTACTATTTCAAAAGGATTTATAAACAAAATTGTGTATTTAATTCTGAGGAAAACCGAATAAACTTGATTGAGTCATGAAGAGACAAGAATTAAAGTCGAAGGCATTTAAACGTGCTGAAAGCAATTTGATTAACAAACTAAGTACTGTTTTTTTGAAGAGTCATCCACATCATGTAGCGCCAGGTTACAATTTGAACAAATCACCGTGTATTGAGAAATGGGATGAGGAGAATGCAATGGGGCTCTATCAAGATTTTCCATATAACTGTGATTTGCCAAAGCCGATACTACCACCAGCAAAGTTATCGAGGACAGGTAGTTTCAACAATATTGATATTAAGTGAAATCTTTGCAAGTTTCAGTGGAATATAACTTTTTTTTTAACTTAGCACAAAATCTAAAATTGGATTATAAGAGGTCTTTAAAACCTATTCTACAATAGCATAAACATAAGATCAGAAGACTGTAAGTCATGGTATGTTCATTTCTACTAATTAGCTTGTAGTTTTAAAGTGCATTTCAACCTTACAGTCTTATGTTATTATAGAATAGGCTTAAGACTACTTTTAGAAATGTTTTTAAGACATTTTATGTGTATGGCCTGATTTCAGACTTTGTGTTATCTGGGAAGTTATATTTTGATATTTTAGGCATTTTATTTTCAAAGAGTTTTTAAAATTTTTTATAAGTTTTAAAAGTTTTTATTGCAAAAAAATATTTTTATATGCTTTACAAAATCTTGATTTTATTAAATATAAGTTTACTTTGTTTTTAATTACTTTACAGTACTTGCTGAAATAGATCCAGCATTGCAACTTCTTACTTTGAAAAGTCATTTAAAGGATGATATAAACAGGATAATAAAGCATTATGAAAAACATAAAAAAGGTTGAGTGTGTTTGTGTATTGTATATATGTGTATATATACAAATTAATTACTTCTATACATAATTCTATAATACTAACTTTACAAAATATGTTTTTGATAGAATTTAAGGCAGTGCACAAGAAAAGTATAAAGTGGAACAGAGGAAGTGATGGATATAGCGCAAATGTACCTAGATATATTGCAGACATAGCAGAATTGCTTGATATGGATCCGGATCCTTATTTTGAAGGAGTATGTTTAACAAGCTATGCTCTTTGATATTATCCTTGTAAAATATGAAAAAAATTATAAATTATAGATTGCAAAACATAATATATGCATTAATAAAATATCTTTTTAGACTTATAACTGGTACTATACTGGTGGATCATTAAATTATGTTCAGTTAAATGGCTGGGATGTTCTGCTTTTTCCATTTGGAGGAGATTTAGGTATTGTTTTAATATAGAACAAATTCATAGATATATGTAATAATTTGTACAGTTGTATATTTTAATCTGTGTTGAACTATTTTTTCAGTTGCTGCACATATTATACCTATGGAAAATTTCATATGGAAACCATTATTGCAAAATTCAGCTAAATGTGAACTACATGATTTGCTGTATGAAATTAGACAAATCAGAATTAGTGATACATGTATATGAAAATTTTATAATTTACAAAGAACAAAATTTTAATATTTTTCTACAAATTTATGAATTATTTATAAGTGATTGTCTTCATTTTCAGGTAAAATTTTAGGAAGGCATAAAAATCAATGTACTCTTTATACATTATCCAATTCTGAGAATCATTTACTGCTTAATGAAATTCACAAACAAGCGTCGAAAGTACCTTATGTTAGTGCTGATTTGAGTTTAACTAATAGTAATTATCATTGTACATTGAATGTGGAAAGAATATTGTCTTTATGGGACATAAATGCTACGTAAGTATTTCTTGACATCTTAACCTTTTTGTTACAATCTTTTTCTTAGAATGGTAATTTTTTTTCAGTAATTACATTAGCAGTGGTCCTGTACTACATAATACAACTCATGCGTGTGATGCTTGGGGATGCATAAGATTCCAGGAAACTGATCCAAATGTTTTGATTTATGTGGACAGATGTTGCTTACATTATCTTGATACTAGGGTAAAAAAAGAAACTAACAAGTTTTAAATTTAATATTTTTTTTACATAAATTATAAATTTCACAAATTATTAATATATTCCTAAATTATTTAATTTTTAATTAAAATATTTCCTGTAAATTATTTAATTAACTTAATAAGATTATATTTGCCAGTTTTTATACATTAGTAGAGCATTACTGTTTTACTGAACCTTTTTACAGACTACTCTTGATCGACCATGTATCACGTTGTGTCCGAAATTTAATTTGGAAAACTGTGAGAGTTTGTCGGTAGAAGCACCGAGTAAACACAATTGTTGTCGATATTTAGGCACTTATCATTCATTTTTAATGTGCGATAATCGTTCTCCAAAGCAGTGTGTACGACAAAAATGGACGCATCAGTTTAAGGATACTCCATTGCTAGCAGCTGTAACTAACAGGTTAATAATGATAAATACATATTTTGACTATAATAATAAATTATCATTAAAATCATATTATATCACATATATTTATTACAGTAATGACAAGGAAATCATTGTTTTATCAACTCAGAAAGCCGGCGAAAACACAATAATTATAAACACATGGATGAGTGAGGAGGAGTCTCACTCTTTTAATTTGCCTTTCACACCCCCATATATTGCAGAAACATTACATGAATCTCAAATGCAAGGAATGTGCTTGAATCCGTATTTACGAAGCAGATTTGAATTATGTAATGTTGGCAGCACATTAGTCACAGATGTAAAGAAAGCAGGAGTATCCTTCTTTATCCAAAATTCTATTGGTACAATTATATTATTCTGTCATAAAATGTTTTATGTACAATATTAACATTTTAGAATATGTCTATATATATATATGTATATTTTTTTAATTTATATTTTCAGGTGACATATTTTATCAGTGTATAACACATGAAAAAGAGAATGTGTTAGACAGATATTCTTCCGTAAATAACAAAGCTTGTTACGCATTAAATATGTGGGAAAAAGCTTTATCAACTCAAAGTGAACTGATAGCACCCTTAACTCTTACTGACAAGTGCAATATGCAATATATATATGAAAGTAAGAAAAAACATCTTTATTTTTATTTAAATACACTTCAAATTTCCAAGTATAACGCAAATCATGAAAACAATTTTTGTAGATTTTACAAATGAGGCAATCAAGCCACGCTCAAAATCAACTGAAGAAAATGCAGACGAAAGTTTTGAACCAACTTGGAAGAAATCTTTAGCCACGTTGAGCTCGTATATAGATCTATTATCACCGGATCTCCTTGGAGCTTGGGAAATACGCGACGAAGCACCTGTACCAATGGGAGAAGGATCACATCAGAAAGTTTTGAATTGGTTGGAAGCCTCAACTTCGCATCAACCTGTCATGCAATCGCAAGATGAACCTGAACACGTACCTACACCTATCAATACTCAAGAATTAGTTAGTGTGTCACAACAATTTGATCTCATGGACATTGACGATAGTAACATGTTGCAAGAAATGCTATTACCAAAAGTTAAATCGCAAACAGTTAAGAAAAGAAAGCGCACTAATAAGTAATCTATAATAGTAATAATAAGTAATACATAACTACAAATTGTGATAGAAATATTGATTTAAAATTTATATTTTTGTAATATATGTCGAAGTTAACGACAATATTAAGAGGCTCCTAAATACCAATTGCATTACAGAATAAATTAATTTTCGAATTGGTTTGACAGACCATCCTTTTGTAGAATAAAAATACGCACCAAAAAAAACTTGGATAAGATAGATTTTACGAGAAAATCGAAAGCAATCGAAAGAAAGAAAAAGCCTGAGAATGGCCATGCCCGTAGCTGATACCGCTGATACGACTTTTCGAAACGCCATGTGCCATCTCTACAATGTGGACATACACTAAGATGCCAATGTACAGATTAGACCTCGGAAAGCACGTCATCCGCGACTGATCTATCCTATCCAAGTTTTTTTTGGTGCGTACTTTTATTCTACAAAAGGATTTTGTGATCCGTCAAACCAATTCTAAAATTAATTTATTCTGTAATGCGATCAGTATTTAGGAGAGAGAGAGCCTCAAATAAAATTATTTTTGGAACATTGTTTATTTTATTGTAATAAAAATTGAACCATAATCATTTTGTATAATATGTTCTGATGAAATGATTGAATGTGTTGCATATTCAAATAATATACACGTTTAAAATTTCAACGTAATTGGTTTATTTTGACTAGCGGTTCCGTAGGAAAGATGGTTTCCATCTCGAGATAAGTACTTTGTTGCTGTCTTGTTGCTTATTTTGTTCTTCCTCCATTTGCATCTGCTAATAATCATTGTAATTTTTCAAATGTTTGATTATATGTACTTTATATCTTATTATTATTAACTTACCAAAAATTTTCTTCGATTTTCTTTAAACATTTCCAATGGATTGTCAAATTGTCTATAATAATTCAATACATCTCGCACATCTTGCACGTTTGATGTTAATATCGCTGCAAAATAATTGAATTAAAACATGTTGATATAATTGAAGAACACAAAATTTATATCAGCAATGATAGTATATGAAATTTTTAAGATTTAAGTAATTTTAATTGTTCTTACTCTTCAGGAATGCCGCTAAATCATATAACGTAGTGTCATCATCGTTACCCGTCCATCGGGAAAGTTTAAATGCATTTTCTGGATTTAATTTTACGCTCTCTTCATTCCAATCGATAACAATAACCTGTAATCATAATATATAGTAATAAAGTTTTCACAAATATAATAAAAAAATTTTTAATTTAATAATTACTTTACTAAGATCACGATTGAGAGCTCCCAGATCTTTAACATGATGTCCTTCCACAAAACGTGTTGCATCTCTAACTAATCTGTACATTATATATCCATTTGGATCGAGTGCATCCAAAATAGGGAATACTGTCTGTAATTGAAATAAATGTTATTTTTCATATAGATAAATTTCTGTTTTTATGAAACACATTCAAAATAAGATATTTAAAAAAATTAAAAACCACAGTTATACCATTCCTTGTTCAGCTGTATAAATCACAATTTCAAATTGTGGCGGGGCAACTGCTTCTAAAAATTGATCCACTCCAGGCCGTTTTTTAAATCTCCATCCGGTTTGGTACTATACAGACATGGTGTTGTATATAATATCAAATTAACACATTTTCTATGATTAGATTTGAAAAATCTTTAATCAGACTATATTTTAAATAATTTAATATAATATATATTGCAAATGTACGATACAGAATATATTAAAAAGAAAAAAACGAATATTTTAAATAACAATTTTATATTTGTTTAGATTTATATTCTTTATTCCAAATAATAGTTCTCTAAGTCACATGTATGTAACATTCTTTCACATAAGAAATATGATGTATAGTAGCAAATGTGTTAAATCTTATTAATTAGATACTTACTGTCCAATCTGGATGTACAAGGAGATCTGTCAATTCCAAAACTAGAGTATACGGTGGCTGGATATACGGATGTTTCAATGGATCAGGTAACAACTTTTCCCTACTGGGTTCTTGTACTAACTATAAGTATAATAAAAACCATATTATGATGTATCCTCTAACATCTAAGAATAATTTCACATGCTAAATACATTTCTAAAGTCAGAAACTATATTACACATAAATTTAATATAAAAGATTACAAGCTTATTTTATAAAGCTTTTCATGTATCATTTTACACTTGATTTGATATATTAAAACAATATATATTGCAAGTATTAATATAATTAATTATAAAAGCATCATACTCTTGTATAATAATTAAGCTCTCTCTTGACTCTCTTGTAGATCTGTTCAAAGAATGGTAAATTGGAAAATTCATCCTCGATGGCATTCCCATGTTCATCATAATTAGGTCTTCCCAATTCATATACTAAATAAGTGAAGCCAATACCCATGAACATGCCAAACGCTGCAAACCCATAGTTCATCATTCTCTTCGATCTCTCACGATTTGCCTTCTCCTCCTCATCCTCCTTTTGTTGTTCACTCTGTTTTTTGTGAGCAGCCACTTCTGGCCCCAAAGACTCGGCTTCATTTATCGACGACTGTATGTTAGTTAGGTTACTAGTGATTTTTGGACGATCCGTTGCTGAAGACAAATAACAAATTTCGCATATAAAATATACACGTGACACTTTTGTATATATATATATAAAAGAGAGACAGGTTTCTTCACGTCAAAATAAGAATCTTTTTTAATTGTTGTGCTACATAAATTATACTCGAGATATAATGATGAATAAAAATCAATAGTTTGTTAATGTAAAACTTTATTAAACATTGATATTATTTATTTCCGTCGTCGACGACGGCACGTGTGATATGTGGACTAAAATGATTTTAACGGAGATGCCCATGCTTTCAGGCGAAGGTTATGGTCATGCTCACTTTCTGTGCTGTAGCGATATTTTTGCGTCGATTGAACGAGCGATATTCGGCCGACGGGCTGTCGGAGGGTGCAACACGTCGTTCCCGCGTTTGCATTGTATATTTTACACAAAACTCGCAGACCCCGCGTCGCAAAAGCCATACTTTGGAAGATATCATGAGCTATCCGGTGCGAGATCTCATTCCCGTATCTTCCGGCGAGCCCTCACGCGGCCGATAAATCCGGACGTCCATTTTCCCGATTGAGGATAAACGTCGGGAGTGATTATCGGAAATGGAAAAATGTTACGATGCGCTGCGATAAATTAAATCGCGCGAGGAAAAGACGAAAGTGTGAGGATTGAAAAATTTCGGAATTTACGATTTTATTCTGACATTTCCTGCATTTCTCTAAGGATGCGTTCGGAGAGACCGCTATTTGTGTTTTCTATCTTTATCATTCATTAGATACACATAAACAAGGATAGAATGATGCAAATAGTGTCTCCCTAAACACACCCTAATTGTACGATAAAAAATAGCTTGGCAATTTTTAAGTTGCGTATAATTGATTTTTTTATTGATGCGCCAATTGATCTCTTAGACCATACATGTTCTAAGTTCTAAGATTGGTCTGTTCATTTCAGTTGAACCTCTTGAACAGCTCATCTTTTCTCTTTTTCCCTCCAACATGAAAAAAAAAGATCAACTGTGCCTCCAACTTTACTAATTAACTGCCAATATTTATATTAAGAAAATTAAGGAAAATATCGTAGCAAGGAACTGTGTGACAAACTTCTTGCTTATTCGATTTCGAATCGATCGTGTTTCGCGGGACAGTAATGATCACACGCGAATGTTCAGCGCCATCTTCTTTTTGCGGCATCCCGCTAATTCGGTGCATGACATCATTTCTTTTTGTATCGCATTGTATTGCATTGTATCGGTTGTCTCTTACGACGTGGACCGGTCTATCACGAATCGTGATTTCGTGCGGAAGAAACCCGGAAAGGCGTGGAAAGACGGTGACCGAAGACGGATTGAGGTACGTATAAGAGTTGATTCAACGATGCGCTGCAGAATTCTGTCGATTTCGTCGACATTGAGCGCGTACATCATACGTAAATTTGCGATGCGCGATTCAAGATAACGTTTGCTTACTCGAAAGAAGAGTATTACGAAAATGCCTGTTTTTACTTCGTTCGGAAAAAGTATAACGAACATTTCTTATAGTTTTTGATGCGAGGAATCCGTTGGTGCTAGTTAAAATTACGTCACGTAATGGAAACGCGTAGAAAATTGCGTTTAAATCGGGGGGAAAACGCGTAGCGTTTCGCAGTCATCGCGAAATAAAACTACGTTATATGTATCGATGATATAGTATTATACATCATGATTTAACATTAAAAATACAGAATATTTTATGAAGATACTCTATTTAATAACGAAAATATCAATCACAACGGCAAAATCGTGCGCTAGCTTGCACGAACACGTTCGAGTCGGCTTCCCCCACCCAGTGGTTAGCTTTCGAGATCCAAAGTATTTTTATATATTTTTTGTGCGCCAAAACAAAGTAAAAACAGTCCTTTTCGTAATTGTCTATGAATTTCAACAATCCTATAATATTACATTTACATATATGCATTTATATACATTTTTCATTAAAGTTGCTTTTATATATTTCACATAAGAAATTCTAATATTTCATTGTATTTTATTAGTTTTATTATTAGTTTTTAAATATATTCTCTGCCGCATGTTCCTTTAATTTGCAAAATTATATTTGTTACAGAACAAATTAACATATTGTATAATTCGACTGAAACACATAGTCATTATGCTGCTTCCTTTTTTTTAATTATGATGTGATGTTTTTTGAAGCACATATATTGTACAAAAATTTATAATTTCTTTAAATTGGAGAAATATTCAATAGTACATATATTTTTGCAATGATTATTAGCAGTTAGCAGAATTTATGTTTAGAATTTTGGGGAAAAGTTAATTTCTATGAGACTACTTTAAAAGTTGAATAATTTCCATTAAATTGTGTTGAACAATTTATTTTTTTCTACTTATTATATTATTTATTTTACCCTATTTTACCTTGCTTTAAACTAAAGTCTCTCTTTAAAATACATTGAAGATTTTTACAGTTTACGTATGTTTAACAGTATTTTATAATTTCTGATATATATATATATATATATCAGATATATATATAGAT